>OENT01001155.1:0-54864 GCA_900239685.1 Rotaria macrura | reverse complement strand
CGTGCGTCTAAACCTCTGACGTTAAAGGACAAGATATGAAGAGATGTTGATGGGGTTGAAAGATCATGGCGTACGAAATCACTCCATCTAGAGAAACAAACAGATAGCAAAGGGCTAGCTTCCCATTCAAACAAAATTTTTTCTAACATATTAAATTCGAAAGACGACAAAGTAGTTTTACTGCGTTCTAAAAACGTTTTTTTTTCGTTATAAGTAGAAGACACATATGAGAAAAAAGGTATAGCTATAGGAGAAAGAGTCATTTTTTTTTGTTTACTTGCTTTTCAATACATTTGACCAACTGTGCATTTTGTCGTTCTAATCTATATTTAAGATCGGCATCTTGTAAACGACCTTTTGAGTCTGTATTCATTTTTAATACAAATTGCACCATATTCTGTACTGCGTCTAACAAAACACCCATATCATATTTGTTAACTTCAGAGTTGATTTCCAAATCTTGAAGTCTGTTCATAACTTGAGTATCTGAATTACTTTTTTCTTCTATAAATTTCTCAAATTTCATTGTTTTTCTTGCTAAATCTTCAATTTTGTTATTTATTTTAATCATACTTTCGTTCAATTCGTCGAGTTTGAGAATTATAACATTGTTTGAATTGTTAATCATTAGTTGTTGTGGAGCCGGCAATGGTGGATAGTTAGCTGGGTTATAAGCATAATTATCGTTAATCGTTGCCATTTGTTGTTGTTTCGATTGAGCATAAGGCGCGCGATTAAATAGTTTTTTTGTTAAATCAGCTCTGAATTGTTTGATAACCGGACATTTGCTAACATTGGAATTATGGTTGCCACCGCAATGCAAACATTTAGCTGTTTCTGTACATTGATGTTGTTTCAAATCTTGGAATGCCAGTCCACAAACTTTGCATGTTTCATCTTTTTCTTTGCATTGTTTTTTGAAATGTCCCAGCCCCATGCATTTCGAACAGATTAGAACATTAACTGGTGCAATATATTCGACGATATCATAGCATATAGCATTAACAGCTATTTTACCTCGATCAAGCAATTCATTACGGTCAGTTGAGGATAATGTTTCAATTTTAACTAAACGAATGTCATTTTGAAATTTATTTTTCATTCGGATTACATTTTTAACATATTTGTGATTAGCTTTAATGTCCGATATAAATTCATTAAAATCGAGTCTTAAATCAACATTCTTTATTATTAGCGATAATTGGGCAGGAAGAGATGGTTTCGTACTGATTATATAAGCATGTCCATTTAAAGCATTTGGCCAGTTAAGTTCATCATAGAGGGTACAGAAAGAGTTACTATCTTTAACGAATAGTAGTAAATCACATTCATTAAGACCACATTTAATTTTTGATCGACGATAGCCAGCAAATTCTACCTGCTGCCCCCAATTGTGTTTAATATGACCAATAAGCTCTTCAACTATTTTCTGTTCGTTGATTCTTGATTGTGAAAAACGAATGATGAACGGTGCGAATGGATAACGTGTGACGGCATAACGTTCAGATTGCATCGTTATTTGATCGTGACTAGATGAGTTAGCCCCGTATTGTGGATGGCTACCTTTAAATCTAATATCAGAAGATGTACTACATTGTTGTTGACCACCTTGGTATTCAGCAGTTGTTTTACTGCTGGTAATATTGTTGATTTTATCATATTGTTGATTTTGTTTACTTTTCTTAACAACAGTGAAATCGTCGTCCATGTCATCCGATAATGTACGTCTAATTGACCTAGCAGGCGAATATATAGGTTGCGGATTGTTAATGGTAGACTGAGAAGTCCGATTGTCTTCACCATTAATAGGTGCGCTCGGATACATTTGTGCTTGCGTGTCTATTGTTAACCCATTCGCCATAATTAAAGATTGTCCGACCAGATTTGCTGTTTGTACTTGTTTATAACGATTTTGTTGGCACAACTGTTGATCGGATTGCTGATTTTGGCTATTAACCATCATAGTGATAGGTAATCACTACCCCAAACAGAGAAACGGCAAACAAACTTGTCCACCAAATTCGTTTGTTTGTTTGTTGTCCTTTCTTTCTGTTAATAGCACGCGTGCAACACGTGATTCGTAACAAAAGAATGAAACTTATATAGTTGTATGCATATATATGAAAATATCCAACCGTCGTCCAGACGAGATACGACGCGAATGTGTCTATTGTATCATTGATCTAGGATTGCATGAATGCAATTCTTTTCTAGAAAAATTCTTATATTGGCAAACGGGTTCAGTTTTTATCATAGATGACACTATCAAGGTGATTTTGTTCAAAAGTTTGTCGAAAAACAGACCCGTCAAATGTCTTATGCTAATAGACGAGAACTCACTTCAATTTTCATTGAGTTTATGACAGACTGTAGAATCCGTTAAGAGAAACATTTTCATGTTCTAACTTTTCTCAACTGATAGGCAGACACACTCATCGTTTATTAACTCACCAAGTCCTATCCAGTTGTAAAATTATCGTCATAAAATCTGCTTTACGATCCTTCATATGCTTCTCCTAATTATTGATGCCTATTGTATTCAGTGTCGGGGTTTCTATTGTTAGTCACGACTCAGATTTTCTTATCTTGACAATTTATTGATTAATTGAAAAACGATTGTAGATTTTACATGGATCACATCGTTTCTCTGCTATGATTATAGTGCACTCCGTTCACATTGAGTATCGGTAAATCTTCCAATGGAACTAAGGCTGATAAATACCGCTGAAATTGAACCTTTCTACCAGGACAAGTACAAGATTTATAAACATAAGCATGGAAATATTTGAATCTTCATTAGTATTGAGAATCCTCAATATAAACAGGACTTTGTGCCATAAGGATTGCAGTTACTCGATGTTATCTCTTAGAAAACGAGTGTATTTGCCAAACTTATACGTCTGAGGGTGCTTGTTTTGGATAAGAATAAACCGTTTTTCAATGATCAATAATCACTCAATAGAGCTGACTGTAGAATGAAACGAAGTAAACTAGAAGTTTGACTGCCAATTGATCAAAATATTACACGTCTCACCCGAGAAAATAATGAGCTCATCAGATAACTATGATTAATAGCTTTTCAAATAAAGATTAATAACTACACGTTCATATGTTTTTCGGTAAAATAGAGATATGCGTTCTCGTATTAATATGAATATCAATAAGTGTATAGAAGAATACTCCATGATACAAATCCTATCGAGATATTTGTACTTAATTTTCTTAAAGTAGTTCGAACTGTTTATCCAAATTACCAATCGATCGAAACAAGTGTGTATACGTGAGCAAAATGATATATAGCAAAGGTATTGATCTGAGTATTATTTTTCAAAGGATGACAAGTCAATTTTCGACACCGATTTTCGATAGGAGTCCGATGACCATTTAGCTTCTTAATAAATAACTTAAATGCGTTATCTCCACTCAATACTGATACGAAATAAATGATTAATCGGGACAATTATTATCATACACTTCGAACTAACCTATCATTCTAGACTAAATGCTTTCTCTCGTCTCTCTCAGATCATATTTTCACAAGTATAAAACGTTTAACAAACAAACGAACGATTTGATAATAAGAAATTAATACTCTTCCTAGAGTGAATTGAGTTCGTTTAATTGTAGTAGCTCTGTATAAGAGAACTCTGTTTCAGTAGTGTTTATCGTACGATGTTCAAAACACATGTACATTATTATTCCTAGAATTGTAAAGTATTTCAAATTTAGATGATCGAAAATTTTACTTGGTTATAGGATCCATCAATAGTATGCCTGTAACGAGAAATCTGAATGGCACATTTACAAATTTTTAGCTTTGTCTTGTTCATATAAACTACTTATCTGTAGAAATAAATGACAAGACTTAAGCTAATCTGATGGTAATCTACGATTCAAAATTATCTGTAGATATGTGCATCATGATTCAAAGTTATCCTAAATGATTAACAAATAAGCAGAATGAGGAAAATAAAGCCATGTTTTTAGATGAATAAAGTTATTTCTTCTAAGTCAAAACGAACATCAGTTCAACAGAAATCAAGTCTTTATGAAAAAAAATTTCATAAATTGAAACGCACTAGAGAGATTGGTAGAGGCACATTTATTGAGTGCCTATTCGCTACAAACGATCCACTAACTTTTGGGAAGGCAATAGAAATCATTTTTTTTCTTCTCACAGCCGAATCGATCGATATATAACTAGAGTAAAAGAGTACGTATGTCGACTTCTTAGTTTTCATTTCAATGGCTCTGTATTGTGTCCTTCATACCAACACAAAACATTTACTCGATGATAAGCACAAACAAGAGATTTCGCATTTTTGGAAAATATTATGTACTATTGAATATTGAACTGAATAGGGCAAATACTGTGCGTGATAGTGTTACTTACATCATACGCCACAAGTCAAATTTCAGCATGCCATTCGAATTTTTGGCATGGAAAATTTTCGCATCATTAGTTCATCGACTTCCAAAGAAATGTTCCTTTCCTTTTGAAATACACCCCTGCTGTATGTATGAGCGTGGAATTTCTAGATTTTCATTAAGTTTTTGTGTTGCGAATCGATGCAAACTGCAATATCGCCGAACCCTATCATCTCCTTCTCATTCCGTATAATAAATTTTCTCATCGAGTAGAGAATACATTTAGAGAAATCTCTTCCTTACCTATTGACTCTTACAGATATGAAATCTCATTGAATCCCTGAACAAATCAGCGTGGAAACTCAATGATCTTGAATAAAACATTTTAGTAAGTATAAATTTTAATTATCATTTAATGTAGACACAAGTAATTCCATAAGAGAAAGAAAGCTCGGTATTTTTATAGATAAATATTCGTAGAAAAAAATCTAATGTTCACCAGTCACCACATGTAAGAAGTATTCGATTGCGAAAGTTGATAGTTGTCCACTAGGACCATTTAAATGGTAATCAAAACCATGCGTTGCCCAAGGTAATTCAAGTAAATAATTTTGTACGCCATTTTGATATAATTTACTACTGAGACGACGACTATGTTCATGGAATGCTAACGCATCGGTAAGCCCATGAAAGATGAGAGTGGGTACGCTCGATCGATTGACAACCTCGATTGGTGAACTGGCTGCATATTTTTCTGGTAACTGATAATAACCACCGCCAATAAATTGTTCTAATACGTTTTTTGAGTTTATAACAAGTGAGTTAGTCGGTACCATATATCCGAATATCATATCCGCTGGGGCATAGAAATCAATTACACCTTTGATGCCTGAATGTTGTTGAAGAGTATAGGCGGTCAATAATGCTATCTGTCCACCAGCCGAGCGTCCAAGTAGTACAAAACTATTCTTATCAATATCTAAATCATTGGCATTCTCACGCAAGTAGTCTAAAGCAGCAGTCGTATCTTGAATCGGAGCAGGAAATTTCCATTTCGGAGCTAAACGATAGTTAATAGCCGCACAATGATATCCACGTCGAACCAAATGACTGTTCAGTTCTGGCAATTGTTTACTGTCACCTCGACGCCATGCACCGCCATGAATTATTACTATGCAAGGTCGTTTGCCTGCTACGGTTGATTTATAAAAATCGAGTGTCAATTTTACGTCGTCATACGTAACATATGTCAATGTACGGTAAGAAATTGTCGGTACGACTTGAAGAAGTTTGGTAATTTTGAATGGCTGATTACTAATAGTTGTATTCTTAGCGGCTGCCAACTTTTTTGAAGATCGAAAAGCTTTTTCCAAGGTTTTTTCCAAATTTTGACCAATGAAATATGCTCTAATAATCGGATACAAGCACACTAGTAGTGCAACTAGCCCAATGACAGCTTCGAATAATGTACATACAACTGCACAGAAACTAATCAAGAGTAACATACTTGTAAGTCCAGCTAACACTATAGAATATTCACTTGTAATTATAGCCAACAACCATAAGTCTGCTGTAGGAGCTTTGAAGACATTTAGCAAAGAAATCAAGAAGAGCAAAACAAAAACAGCTAGATGAAGCCTATACGAAAGAAAAAGCATATAAATATGCAATTCAAATCCTCTTTCATAGTCTCAAATCAACATTGATTTTGAAACCATCTAGACATCTAATGATAAAAGAAATAAATGTTTTACGTCTAGAACGATTATCTGTTCATGTTACAGTTGCCTTTTTATTTTACCGATGAAATCACAAACAAATTGCATTTGAGAAAAGATTTTCAGCTGGTTCGAATATTATTCTTAAAATAACTCCTCGATTGAATGGTTATTATAATATTTAGCCGAGGGGAAAAATATTGAATAGAGCTGTAGACTTTTCACAGAACTTACGATGTTTGATGTGTAATCAAAACAAATAAGAGACCAAGAACTAGAATACCAGTGGGACAACTAACCATACTGATTTCTGTTGATGAATACAATTATGGATGATTTACACAATCTACAAGTAAAATAAATACTAATCAATTTTCATCACTATTAATGCAAATATAGAAGCAAGTAATATTATCATCTATATTTTACTGTAAAGAAGTCGAGTCGTTCAATCACTATAACTGTAATACTCAAACGTCTATTTGCTGAATATCCTCTCGTCTTGCACATAATCATCATTGCAATAGTCGAATTTCTAAAACAAAAGTCATACTTCCAAGATTTCGTAAGTTAATAACGAAGTTCTTCGGTTATCATTAAATTTACTGATAGAATAGAAGTAAGCATAGTGAAATATGATTCTGAAAACTCCCTGACAACTGTAAGACAAAAAAACGGTCTGTATCTTTCTCCGATCAATGTCGAATAATATCTATAGAATTACCAAGCAAATTTTTAGAACTACAATTATTATCATGTTTATTCTATTTGAGTATTTAAGATTTTTCCCATAAAGAAATTCTGAAGTCATCAAAATCAGAAATATTGAAAGTTGCTATGAACTTCGTTATGTGAAGTTTGTAATCAAAGTACTGAAATTTATCTTCAAATAAAAATGAACCACATTCTTTGTCAGAGATTTTGTATTACTAATCGAATTCAAACTCGAAATCTTTTGTTTTAGTCTATGTATTGAGAAATTTTGGAATACCATGTTCTTTGGTTTACTTTTCTAATAAAACAGTATATGACAAGTAAGCAGCTCAATTTATGAAAAAATTGTATGCATGAGACATCGTGTAGAGAGACGAAATCCTTTTTTTCATGGATCAAAGCTCTGAAATAGCTACAAATATAGAACATTAAGAAAGGTAATTGTCGGAACCATCTAATTTTTATTGAATTCCGATATATAGATATATCGAATATGGTTGTTTTCTTGTTGGATTCAATCAAATTCTTTTAATCAAGGACTTTTAAGAATTTTTTTCATTAATTAATACTCTCAACAGATCACTTTTCCTTATATCTTGCTATTATCTTACAACGATAATTACTGTTACTGAAAATTAGCACTGACATGAAAGTAGAATATATGATTAATGAATGGTATATTTAAATAAAAATAACAGCGATCGATATACCAACTGGCAGTAATCAACTATTGAATTAATAAGTGCAGGATTTATTTTCTATACGTTTAGCTGCAGTCTTGATATTTAACATATGACTTTAGAAAAGTTAAACGTTACTAATTGTAAAACCGACGGAGTAGATGCTATCTTTCTACATCACATTATCATATGATAACTAATCATAAGAAATCATTTAGTATCGGAATTTCGCATTCATTAGTTGGCCAACAAAGAGAATTACATTGTTTGTAACATTACTATTGAATTTTTCATTCATTGTTTCATTTATTTGCTTAGCTATTGTCTTACTTTTTAATAAGATTAAGATTTTATCTGTGTCCACTGATAACCACTTAGATTCTTTTGTTTTGTTATATAATCCAACAATTTGGAAATTTGCACTTCCGTAAACCTGAAATTAACTTTACGTTGACAACTATGTGATCATGACGATGCAGTTTCAGATACACACTGATGATTTGACTGTCTTTTCGTCTCTTCTTATTCACATACCACACACACACATACTATACTAATTTCTGAAGTCAACTATTGGATGTTGTTCATGTCAATCGTTAAACCGAAAATAGAGGTCACTCAGCATCGATTATACATATTAAGTATTTCGATTCCTTTTCGAGCTATTCACGGTGAGATTTACTATCATATTGAGCATCCAGTCCAATCTTCCGTTCAAATTCAATGAACGATGAAGAAACAAAAGCATAAAGATGTCGTGTAATCTACATACAACTACTACCAAGTAGACGTTTGACTTATCCAATTAAATTTTTGCTGTTCTCAATCAGTATGATGTAGACAATTGACCTTTGAAATGTACGAGTACGAAGTGAATGCTCATGTTAAAGAAGATTTTCCCATCAACTCGTCCCATCTTCTTCAAGTGAATCATATGAAATTCTTTCATGTTTTTTAAGAATAGATTGAATTAACTTCGCTATTATACTTTGATTCGTCGTATTATGTTAAGCATCAAAGCGGATCGCTCACACATATAACATCGTTTGGATAGATTGTTAAGTATAATATTGAATTTCAAAAACTCTATTTATACTTTAATTCGTATAATTGAAAATGTTTTCTAAATTCTTCTGAAGCATTGAATGTCGATGGTGATTATAAAAGGTTCTTTCGCCTTGTCTGATTCCGCATGCCAGCTGAGCAAATCTAAACTGATCGTTCGACAAACAAATTTTCTTAAATACTTTTGAATCAGAATCTTTCTTCGAAATTATCATGTAACTTATCGATAAACATAATTTGACTGGTCTGCCTTGTAGCTCTCATAAGTAAGTATGATATAGTAAAGTTTGTCTATAATTCGAATTTAAAAAATATGATTGGATATACCTATGTATAAAATCTTGCAGTAAAATGTAGTAACAGTAGTAAATACTCTCTCACGACATTACCATTTAGAGAGAAATCTGAAATTCCCTTGTCTTCTGAAAGTACTTTTGATGTATTGAGAAGATAAAACATTATTGAACGCATTGTCTCATCAAATAATATTAATATTTCAATAATTTTTGTTTTGTTTAAATATTTCTTCTGCTATAAATACTTGAAACTGCATCTTTTCAAGGATCAAGTTTACAGAGTTGTGTTTGAATTTCGAATCAAAAATTTTACTCATCCAAATGATCGCAAACATATTGAATACGATCATCTAATGAATTGAAATTGATTCAAGTTACTTATAATATTTTTATTTGAATTTAAGAATACTTAGAAACGGATAATTATAGGCGCCTCAAGAAAGCAATCTTTGCTTCTGGAAACTGTACACATCGGAACAGGTTTTCAAGACTGCTGATTTCAGCATGTATCGTGACACGTTCAGAGTAATATTTTGAAAGTGCGTACGTAGGGAATGCCATCTTGCTTTGTTAGCTCTTGGATGTACGGTCTTACACTCAAAACTATATTAATTACAAATATGTTCAGTTTTCATTAATATTGAGTGTAACAATAAGTATTAAAGCAAAAACTAGCTTCAAGAAATTTGATTAAATATTGATAAAGCGGATACACGCTTTCACGTACTGCTCGTATATCACTATTGATTTTGCTGAATTTCTATATGAATTCATTATTTTGAAAGAATTACGTATCGTGCAATTTATAAGTACCATGTTCATTTGAAAAATAGTACTCACATTGTCTGCCTTTGTATAGACGGGATACGAGCATTTTAGTTCGATGGAAAAGTGAAGATCAATTGGCTTGATTGCTTCTGAAAGAAGGGAACAAATACTAGACAACATCAAGCTATTAACTAGTTTCCATGCACGAATTCATTTAGTATGTCAGTAATATGTTGTTCTATTGTTCTCGTGAGTAGTTCATTGGAGGAAGTAAATTATCCTTGACATAATACTGTACTACGTAATTATCTAAATGTCATAAATCCACATAAGGAATAAAACTGCCAGCTACAACAACAAAGACCTGAACGATTTACTATGATTAATACGCTAATGTACGCGATCTTTTGCTTTTCTTTTATGTTCTGTTATACTCTGCTATGATGATTTCTTCGTCCTGTCACATTCTGTTTCTCGTGCCATTGATATGCAAGCTCGTGCCATACACATCATGGCTCGCATAACTGGCTTATTTCTGTCGTTTATGGATGCTGTTAAACATTTACATATGGCATTCTAATAATTTTGACCATGGAAAGAACGCAAGAGTACTTTCTTTCATCGATCAGGTTTAATTTTAATATTGCATCGGCGTAACTATGCAGCTCAATTATTTGGTTTACAGATCGATGAGTAAGAAAAATAGTACACCTGAAGTAACTAGTTTAGTTGAGAATATGGTAGATAGTTCAATCAAAAATCTAGCTGTTACAAAACCAGATAAAAATTTTTTCAAAGGATTAGATAGATGTTTATTCCTCAGTAACAGTTCACTATGTAGATAGATCAGCAAGAAATTTAAGGAATGCAGAGACAGTTCTATCTGTGTATCATGTTCACTATTACTGTATGAAACTCGTGCACGGAAAGAAAATTCATCGAAACATCAGGTCAGGAAGAAAAGATAAGTAGAGGCAAAATAAAAGTGTCAATGACCTTGACCTTCGATCACAGTTTTGAATTGCAAGGCAGAAAATTTGGGGAGCCAAGACCATACCACTAATCGCTCAATCGAAATCAGTGACATTCCATGTCAGTTGTTTATGATTCCATATTCTTGCAACGGTACAAAGTATTTCACACTTAATAGAATTGGTCTATTTTCTATAATAAAAGATTGAAGTCATTTGATCATATCAAATACGTTAAACGCCTGTAATACAAAATGCTCGCCAGCAATTAGTCAAATGTAAAACTTGAATCATGAACAATGCATATAATTTTCAGTAGGCTTTTACAAATCGTGATTCGATATTGGTTTTGATTGTCTATATTAATTAGATCGTGTATATTGAATACTTGAAATAATCTACGGACCCAAAGATATACTAAATTGTTCAACATGTTCCAAGAACTAGCTGTACTATGAGCTAGTTGTATTCGAATTTGACGAAATCACTTCTAGTACTTATACAACTTCGATAAATCCTTCATGATGCGAATATACTTCAAGAGTCTAAGTACACAGAATCCTAATTTTTCTAACCGACTAATTGTACACATAATCGTCATCATAAATAATAAACTGACGTGAGTCTTTTTCATACGTTTCGATTGAGTACTCTAAATAGCCTAACATTGGAAATTTTCTAAAGATTGATATAACTTTCTTGCATTCTCTCCAATGCCATTGATTCTCTTTCGATATATTTCATTAGATACAAGAGTTGTTTTGTCAATGATGATTAATATTAATAGACGATTCATAAAAATGATAAATTTTCAAGAAATTTTTGTTTTCTTCATGACTGTGGACATATTTAGTAAGACAGTGCGATCTATTCTATGCCTGTTTCAATCAACAAAGGCAAACATGCAGACTGCAATATTTGATTTGCTCTAGAAATTCAGACAGAAGTATTCTGTGATTTCACGACATTGTTTGGAGCTTGTGATTGAAGCTAATGAGTATCATGGCTTTATGTTCGTCTACATTTTTATTCGGCAAAGAATTTTTTCATATACGGATTAAAATTTGTTCGAGTACACCAAACGACCGGCGTTCGAAAAGTCGTTTATTCTCTCAGAGACGACTCATAGAATAGTTTCTGTTAAGATTTATTAATTTCTAATCAGTTTGTAACTGCATTCATCGACGAACATCAATGATCACTTTTAATTCTTTCTTATCTTTGAGTTTTATGACATTTTTCTAAGTATTTGCATTGTATACTTCTCGTCAGGCAATTTGCATAGCTTATCACCAATGCATTACGTACAATCTCGCTTTATAATTTCAATAAATCATGATCGACAAAGAAAAAGATGAAAAAGCCATTAAATCATTCAGAATGTTTGTCCATGAATCAAATTTGTTTCATTTTACCTGTTGATGCATCTGTGAGAGTAAGACTTTCAGTCAATGTTACAGAGAGCAACATAGGATTTTTCGAAGGATGCATTTGAGCATGATACTCATCAGAAAAAGCTTGCCAGTACACCTTCTATATGAGACTAACATGTGAAACTCGCTTAACTTCTACAGCTTTATTTTACCAATACAAAACACGGAATGTGTGAAATCAAGAATTGATTTTTTCTCTGATTGTTGATATTCGTTGGTTATTTTTTATTTTTTTTATTTTTACTATTACAATCATTGAATTAAGCAGCAAAATAAGATGTTGTATTGATCGACTGTTTACTCTTGTTTGGTCAGGTATTTAATATAGAAGAAGATTCTGAGGCTGATTTTAATAGATGGAGGGAGGAAAATTAACTATGCTTGCTATGATCTTTCATGGACAAGTGAAGGGGTACAGCAATTTTTCTTAGAACATGCCCTCTTTATTTTATTCGGAAATATATGAAATATCCGCAAAAAATAATAACGTGAATGTTTCTCAAGTAGCCGTCTTGATCCATTGGATGAGTTCGATTTCGCCTTCTGATTATTCTATTGTATTTTTCAAAAGTTCCCAGTTTTAATTTACATCGCAATTGCTAATGAACCGAAACAAACTTTCTGTAATCTCCACTAAGAAGAACAGTATAGAGAATTTTCTATATGAAATAGGAACACATTTCTTGTGTATCATTTAGTAACCAAGAACAAAGGTTATGAATGATATTATATCATTCTATGGTGATGGATTTACTTGCGGTGAATATCGCCTTAAGCTTATAGTTCATATAGATTGCAAAGAATGTATCAGTTGTAAAATCTTCTGATAAAAAAATTTGTTCCGATAATACAGGTGTCGATCAAGTGCATGCTATTCAAGAAATAACTTTTCATTTCATTCATCGTTATTTATTTTTGGAAGTTTCCAGGAAACAAATTATATTCATCGATAATGATAAATTGTTATTTATCTCTAGGTATTGTGTTGTTCAATAAATAGCATGCAGAGTCTCATTGGAATCATTTATATTACTGTTCTTGTATTCAGTACGTATGGTGATGACACTTTGGAACGAATCGACTGCTTTCCGGAACGCGATGCTTCATTATCTAATTTTTCAATGCAAGCATGTATAAATCGGGATTGCTTGTACAATGACACTGCTAATGGAAACACAATACCATGTTATTTAAAACCAAATTATGGATACGTTTTGCGAAGTGGTCCAATTGAAACAGATCTAGGAATTCAATTCAACTTGATGAGAAATAAGGCATTACGTAGTATGTATCCGGAACCCATCGAAAATGTTATACTTAGTGTAGAATACTACAGCGACGACATCATCAGATTGAAATTATTTGATGCTGATAATAAACGATATGAAGTTCGAGCATGAAAACTGATTGAAATCTATGATTACCTTGGGTTTCATCTTTTTCAGGTCCCTATCGAATTAACTTCATCACTGGGCCGAGCTCAACTACCAAAATATCAATTTTCTTATCAGACAAATTCTTCACGTGATAATATCTTTTCTTTTATGATTAAACGTCAAGTGGACCAGACTGCGATATTAGATACATCTCTTGGAGGACTTGTGTTAAATAATCAATTTTTGCAACTAGTTACACGACTTCAATCAAGGCATATCTATGGATTCGGAGAAAACAATCATGAAACATTAAAACATAATGTAGACGATCGTGAAGCATGGGGAATATTTGCACGCGATCAAAGTTAATCGATGATAAAAAGACTACATCGAATTTGACACGAAGCTTATGATTTATGTTCTAGGTACAGATGACGGAATGAGAGTTAATAATTATGGCTCACATCCATTTTATCTTGTTATGGAACAACTGCAGAATACCGATGGAAATCCATCGGGTAATATGCACGGTGTTCTATTACTAAATTCTAATGCGATGGATTACTCGTTCTCACCAATACCGTCATTAACTATACGGACTATTGGTGGAATTCTTGATTTCTTCGTCTTTCTTGGTCCAAAACCAGAGCAAGTGATCCAACAATATACATGGCTCGTTGGTCGGTCAATTTTGCCACCATATTGGGCACTTGGATTTCATCTTTCTCGATGGGGTTACGGAAATTTAACCAATATGCAACGGATCGTCAAGCGAAATCGTGATGTTGGAATTCCACTTGACGTTCAACATGCCGATATTGACTATATGCAAGCTGCAAAAGATTTTACCATCGATCCGGTTAACTATGGAGGACTGAAAGAATATTTTGCTCAACTTAATGCTGAAGGTGTGAGAACGATAATCATACTTGATCCGGGCATAATTGCTGATGAAAATAACTCAAAACCAACAGCCGACGGCCTTCGGAACGATGTTTTCATCAAATGGGAAAATGGCACCGAACCAATGAAAGGAGCTTGTTGGCCAGGCGAAGTGTTTTTTCCAGGTTAGCTGGTGCATCTTGCTTTTAGATATGCTAGACAAGATCATTGTTTAAATATATATATATGTATGTATACATCCATTAAATTGTTACCCATCTAGCAAAGCTTCTTTTGAGAATATCGGTTTTTAATCCATTCTCGCGCTGTTCAATTGTAGTTTTTGATCCCGAAATAATTTTTTCAAAGTTAAGATTTTTTAATCAGAATCTATCCTAAACTGTCTTCGCTGATTTGATTGCCGTTTAAGAACAACTCACTAAAAAAATCAGAGTAATTTTTATAAATAATTCTTCATTGAACCTTGCTCACATTGTGTTTTGATTTTTATCACTATAATACCAATGAACTTAAGTATTCTGGAAATTTTAATGCACAGCATAAACTCTGATGAAATGTGTTATTTTTTACTTCGATACCGATGTTCTATGTAACGTTACAGCCAATATTTATGTCGTTTTGACTATAGATTACACTGACCCTACTATATGTATGTGGAATGAAGTACGAGCTCAGTTAAATACGATATTTAGTAAGAAACGCTTTTCGACATTGGAAATCCACACAATGGCTAATCAACATGTTAAGCAAGAAAAGACGCATGAAGGTGCAGTTTCCCATTCGAAACGTTTGATTTTCATAACAGTTGAGCATTTTAAGTGCCCTCATGCGAGTTATTGGTAAGTTAGCTGATAGTTCTCTTGACTCCTTATGGGAACATAGGTTCCCGAAAGCTTGTTGCCGCGACGCCACGTATAAAAACAGAAACGCTGCCGCTGCATTAAAAATTATACTAAATCTACTTTTTCACAAAAAATAGGCAATATACATGATACAGAGTTAACAACTCCTGTTTGATGAAATACTAATGTAAAAAGAGACGAGAAATAGCAAAAATTCTTTCGAAAAACAGTAGATTCATTCTTTTTATAGGGTCTAGAGATTTTAAGCGCGACTGAAAATGTGCTGCTGCCGCCCCGCTACCGTGATGAGATTTTGAAAAAGGTGTCACTACCGCCGTGGCGGCAGCGACGTGGTGGCGGTGGCAGCACCGCCATGGACATCTATGCTTGGGAATATTATCATCTGTCTAATCATCATAAGCTTATTACAGGTTCAAAATAGTTGAATAATATTCAAGTCACTTAAATTTTTGTAAAGATTTCTTCACAAATCGGACTCAAAAATGGTGGTCGACATTGATCACAGATTTTCGACGTGATAATCTTTCATTCGATGGACTCTGGATTGACATGAATGAGCCTGGTATGCCAGTTGTTTTGACATTTTTTTATTGAAATATGAAATCTTTTCTAATGTTCAATAGCTCTGTTCGACACGAATGAACCATATCCATGGAACTCGATGGAAACTGGAAGTAACTACACATTGAAATGTCCAGAGAACAAATTCGATGATCCACCTTATCGCACCAAAGCGATATTCCGATATGATACGGTTTCAAATAAAATCACTCGAATTTCACAACGCACTCTTTGTATGGCAGCTAGACAAGGTGAAAACGATTTGATTACAGGCAAACCCAAGTATCTTCATTACGATGTCCACAAGTAGGATTTATACCAAGGGGGAAACAGCTGATATTTTTGATTTTACATCAATTTTATATAAAAAAAATCAGTGACTTTATTGAAATGATAAAATTTGGTACCTTTACCGTTGGAAATATCAATATAGGGAGGGACAGTTTAAATCCGATTTTCTTGATTTCTGTGGATTTTCTGGCTTTTCTGTAGAGACCTGCGGGGACCGCCGAACTCCGACTCCGATTCCGCCGGAGTCGGAGTCGGAGTTAAAAAACGAAAATTTTCGGAGTCGGAGTTAGTGGAATCAAATTTTTCGGAATCGGAGTCGGAGTCAATTTTATTGTCGGGGTTTATCGGAGTCCGATTAACCCCGAAAAATTATAATTGTGTGATAAATTTTCGCTATTTCACACGACAATATCCTCATTTTTCATGTTAAGAAGAAAAAAGATAAAATACAACGCTTGGTAATATAGTGAGATTCCACTTCAGGACGAAAAAGAACAAATGAACCATTTTGACAGTATGAGATTCGAATGATCGACCAAGGAAAACAATGCTATTTTTGAAGAAATACACTCTGCGAATCATTGACGAGAACTACATGAAAATATTGCTGCATTTGAGTAGAATTGAAGTGCTTCTCTTTTTCACGATTTTCCCAGATTCATTATTTTCATCTATCACCTTTTGAAATTCGTTTTTTCTCAAACACCTATTAGTCATTTTATATTTTTCAGAGTACCATAAATGCAAAACTCAAAATTACTTCTTTGATTTTTCTTTGATTTTCATTAACGCATTTGTTTATCTAGTTTGATGTATTCAAAAATAAGCAATAAAATACACCAGAGGTCATCCATTTTCAATAATAATTTTTTGGAGTTTTCCGGAGTTTTTCGGAGTTTTTCGGAGTTGGAGTTGGAAAAAAATATTTTTCGGAGTCGAAGTCGGGGTCGGAGTCAGCGAAATGAAGTTTTTTCGGAATCGGAGTAGTGACTGAAAAATTTTTCGGAGTCGGAGTCGGATTTCGGAATAAAAAAATTGACTCCGCAGGTCTCTACTTTTCTGATTCAAATCAATTGATTTAAATTAAAAAACTCAGAAAAATCACAGAAATCAGCTGTTTCCCCCTTGATTTATACTCATGTCGACAAATACATTTTCAAAGTAATTATTTTGATGACCTGTTGTAGTCTATATGGATGGAGTCAAACAAAACCGACGTTGGATGCCATGCAAAAAGCTTCGGGAAAAAGAAGTTTAGTTTTACCTCGTTCAACTTTTGTTGGTTCAGGTCAATGGGCTGGTCACTGGTTGGGAGATAACAATTCGACATGGTACGATATGAAACGCTCAATAATTGGAATGATCGAATTCAACTGGTTCGGTATTCCATTCAATGGTGCCGATATTTGTGGATACTTTAAAATACCAAGTGAAGAAATGTGTATTCGGTAATAAAAGATAGATGCTACTTGATGACTTAGTTTCTATATCTTGCTTTGATGTGATTTTTTTCTTTCAGTTGGATGCAAGTTGGCGCTTTTTATCCATTTTCAAGAAACGTAAACTTTGAAAAACGTTTATTCTATAGCTATTGATTGATTTTTCTAGCACAACAATCGATCGAATCCTGATCAGGATCCAGCTCAATTTTCAAAAAGTGCTATTGATGCCATGGTAGCCGCTCTGCGAATCCGATACACTCTTCTTCCCTATTATTATACGCTTTTTTACAAAGCACACACTCAAGGTTCAACAGTTATTAGACCATTGTTTCATGAGTATCCTAATGACAAGACTACACTTGATATATATCTCCAGTTTCTTGTTGGACCCTTTCTCATGGTGGCACCTGTTACTGATAATGGCACTGTGTTCATTGAAATTTATGTTCCATCAGGTCCTTGGTACGAATTTCATACGGGTGACCGGTTTGTCACACAAAATCAGTATGTAACGATACCAGCACCTTTAGATAGAATTCCTATTTTGCTGAGAGGTGGAGGTATTTTGCCAATACAAGGCTTCGCAAATAATACGGTACTCTCAAGGTAAATTTGTATATGCACCGCTGATGATATTTTTCTTATTTCTTCGAATGTTTTCATGGGATAGAACTCAGCCCTTTGGTCTGATCATTGTACCTGACGCAAACGGAAATGCAGAGGGTGATCTGTTTTATGATGACGGCGAATCAATCGATACTATTACTTCAGGAACTTATTACTATGCCACGTTTCGTTGGTCTTCGAAATTGGGTAAACTAACGATGGCTGTGATTCGAAATAATTATGCAAATATGTCGAACTTGACACTAAACTCTTTGACTTTTTACACAACTGACCCACTACCAGATACGTTATATACAGGAGGAAAACAGTTTCTGACAACTAGACGACCAAACACATTGATAGTCGAAGTTACTGGTTTGAGGCTATCCATGAATGAAAGTCATTCGATTACGAGTACAGGTGTGTCAATTTATATCTGTCACTATCTGCTTTTCATATATTCTTTTATCTACATTATGTATGTTGGTGGGGCGTACAATAAATTGTTGGATACCCTCTTTTGAACGATTGGCTATAGATAATAGTAATCATCAATGTTTGAACATTCGAGAAAAATATTCTAAAATAAAGTCGAAGAAGACTAATGTTATTGTGAAAAAGACGATATTCTAATTGCTTGAAATATTTCCAATAGCACTCAGATCCTCATTTTCACAAAGATGAAGCTGTGTAGTAGTATTAGAAAACGTTAGTCAAATAGGATCTAAAATTTCAGGCGTCATCAATATCAATTGTGAAATCTACCTAGTACTTTAAATCCTTCTTCCTGATGTACTGCATCATGAACGATTAGTTATTTTCCTCAATGGTTACGTAATCTATTTTACTATTAATCTCCATTTCCTTTTTGAAAATTATATTTCGTCTGAAACCACTATACGCAGCTTCAAGACTTCAGATTCCATATAATAGTGTATGAGACACAAGCAATATCCAAAAGAACTACTCGAAAGTTACTATAATAATTCGATAGAATATCTCATAGGCAAAAGTTTTCCAAATCCTTGATAGTAAACAATGTTAGAAAACCAAAGTAATTTACATTCACTGAAGACAAAAATGGTCACATTACCGTGCAGTTAAAAAGGTTTCGTGGAAGCTACGAAACCTAAAAGGGTTCCGAGTTCGTTGCAAAAATCGGAACCCTTTTAAAGGCTTCGCACAAAAGTACAAAGTCCATGAAAAAGATTCCTAAACGTTTGGTAAGCCTAGTTTATGGTTTCAAATCAATTTACGAAACCTTTTAAAGGGTTCGAAATTTTCCAACGAATTCGAAACCCTTTTATTTTTAGTTTTCGCTTGACAGTCTTCCAATTGATGGAGATAAAATCAACTTTTGCGGCTGTTCGAACCAATAGTTCTTCTTGTAAACTAGATTGATTAAAGTAAAAATTCAAGTTACCATCAATCTAGCATGATTTCTTTGTGCACGTAAACGTTCATATGGATAAATATTAAAGAAACTAATGTTTCATCAAAACCAACTATTAACACAACCCAGGTCGAAGACGTAGAGTGAGAACCTGCCGGATCCATTGTAATTCCCACGATTTCGGAAGTAGGTTTCCAAAATCGGTTCCGACTCACTTCCGACCTATTCTAGGCATCAGAATGTATCCACGGATGCGGTTACCGTTTCTTACACGGGTTCCGTCGACGGAAAAGACCGTTTCCAAGCTCAGACGACAGATGTTCCAGATCCGACAGTTTCAGAAACGGATACTGGTAACGGATAAAACAATTTTCCCCTCAGGAGATGACACGGCCCAGATCCAATCGTTTCCGCTAAATGCAAAAAGATTTGTCTGAATCTGAACTTTTCACAAAAACAGCGCTAAATATTCAGACTTAGTAAGCAAAGCTTCCGTATTTCACAGAAAAATTTTGTTGTTTTTAAAACCTTTGAAAACACCAGACAATGCACTGGAAACAAATAAAATTCACGTGAAACAATAAATTTTTCTTCAAAATATGTTTTTTTCGCAAAATTGGGAATTTTAGGTCTTCCGACCTATCAGATTGTTCCAAAAGTTCGTGCAACTACCTTCTTACTAAGAGTGTGAAGCATATGGTTTCTACCATCGTCTAGAGCATTCATTTTTAGGGTGGTCCACCGATTTTGAGCTAATTGCTTCATTGTCTTCTTGGGAAAAGAAAAGAGTTTTCACGACCAGGTCTGTTTATATTTTAGTTATAATGGTCGAGGCTGCGACTTAGTACTCCTGTATCTCATTAGCCAGGAGAGGTCTGAAGATAAGAAGTTTAGGTTAGGCACAATTTCATATAGGCTAAAATCTGTGATGGGGATAATAGAAAAATATTCGTTCAAAATCCTCGAATTTTTCAGACGGTCTCTGTGAATAGTTTCACAAAGAATCAAATAATTTTGAAATTCAGAGACTTCTATATAAAAGAAAGAGCAACCATAACTCCCTCGGTCATTGAATTTTCCGAGTGATCGAGCGAAATTTCGAAGAGATATGCAAAGATTTCAAAGAAAAATACGCATTTTGCTTGTGAGGTTTTAACGGCTTCTCAATGCCTCATATCCAAATAGTCACTTTTTCCATCTAAGCTCACTCCAAATGCTAACCTAAATAGTGCATCTTGTTGCCCTTGCTCAGCTCTACAAAACTATGCGTCGTGATTTCTGAAACAGATTTCTCGTTTTACAGTGGATTCGAAGTATGATCGAAATACACTATCTAAAATATGAGCAGAACTGGCAGTGAAAACTCGTTCCTTTTCTCAAGACAGCAATGAAGCAGTTAGGTCAAAAGTGGTGTCACATCCTAAAAATGAACGCTCTACACGATGGTGGAAGCCACGCGTTTCAAGCTTGTAGTAGGATGGTTGTTGCACGAACTTTCTGGACAACGTGATAAAATTCAGATTTGTAGACTTTTGCAAACTGAAAACGCTATGTTTAAGGACAGTACACATATTAAACACCGGCGTTTGAAACTTTGCTGAGTCTTCACTTAAGTTAAGTGACGCTTCGAAGTTCTTAAAATGACCAACGATTTTTTAATTTTTATCACGGGCATTTGACATGCACAATAATACACTGAAAACAAGAGCACTCTTACTAATGCATCTAAAATTTTCCAATGAATCCATAAAAGTTTGGCAACGTTTCCATTCGATCGACATAGTCCATAAACTGAAGTATTTAGAAAAAAGGGTCTTTTTTTGTAAAATACTAATTTCAATTGGTAGAATGCTAAAGGTGAGAATTTTATATTTGATGTGATATTTTTTCTTTCAGAGGCCTAATTTTTCAAGCATAATTAATCTTCAAAATTCTGATCGGAAGACGATCGATTCCGACTGTTTTCCGCTGCTCCTTTATTTGAGTATCATTTTTTCCGGTTGGATCCAGGTGGAACTCCCCATAGTTCCAGTAGATTCCTGGATGATCCAAGCTATTTCTATGAAATTTCTGGTTTTTGGAAGTGGCAAGAATATTCAGGTTTCGGGTACGGATAATTTCGGCCGCAATACTGCTTTCATGTTCAGGTAGTTTCTCTGGTAATTTCTAGCCGGAAATACACCGGAACTGACACGAGGAAGCCGGAAAATATCCCATTCCCAGTTGGATCTGGGATCCGGAACGAACGACCTGGGAGACTACGTAACCATCTAATAAAATATGCCACTCACTCTCATAAAATGACTCTTTAGTTAGCACTGAGTTCTGCGCGATTGCTTTAAATATTTTTACATCTTTTGTTGTGAGAGCTTGTTCAATGATCATTGTGCACGCTGAGTAACACATTTTGAACGGCAATTAGGTGCAACTTGAAAGAATTTCAAAAGCATTTTAACGACATATCGCTTATAGAATACCATTTGTGTCTGCGCACTTCGCTCAGAATACATGATTGAAAACTACCGTAACATAGCTTAATTCATATCATTTTGTATCAATAGAAGATGGTGTAAACATTATCTGCTTGGTATGAAAAACACGTACGACAAAGAATTTGTTCAAACACAAGGTCATGTGAAGAATCTTTCACAATACTTCTAAAATCCTACCGAAAACTCGTATGCATGGAATATTCGTAAAAATAACGTTCTCATGAACACTCATATTTCAACGGATTTTCTCCTATAGTGAAAGCAGCCGTCCAATTGTGATTGTATAGAGTGCATAGTAGAAGATTCAAGTCTTTTGAAAAAAAACCTTTGTTTTACTATTATGAACAGTTCTCTGTTAAATGATTAAAGTATAACAGAATTTTTATTTTTCCTGAGAAAGAAAAATTTATTCTTATCTTGGGTTGATGCACGAGATAAAACCAAAACTAGAAATAGTTTTTTATCATTAGTATCATGCATTTATTCTATGTATTTTATGCCTAATGACAAAATTTTGAGCTAGGATCGCATAAAAGAGTCCAACCTTCATAGCTCTATATTGGTTGTAGCGATGACTCGAGTGTTGAAAATATTTCAATTATTTGAACATGTATAAGGAAATATCGACATGATTTCTATTGCAATTCAAGGAAGGCAATCATAACAATTTCATTTTGAAGTACGTTGGCTTGTCAGATACTCATAATTTGAACAAGTATCATGCCTTAGTTTTTGCACATTAATGTCTCATACCAATGATAGTTAAATAAAAAAATATGAATGAGACAAACAGTGTCATGTATCCCAGAGTTCGGAATATGTTATACTGCTCTAGATATTTTTCAAAGGAAGGGGTTCATTTGTTTTTCATTTTAAAGTTCATACGTCAATGACAAATCTTCCATTGATCACATGAATTACGGTTTCATCAAAAACTAAAATTGCAATTGGAAAAAGTAGGATTAAAGCAGTTAGTTTAATTGTCTTGATTGCCTTAAACAATATAATCTTCTCAAAAAACTGATTAAAAGTAGCTTAATATCTGAGTGATCTTTACTTTGGAAAATTTCTATGACTATAGCCAGAAAAAGGAGTCGTAAGTAAATGTACTACTTATTTAGTTGTACAAGAGAACCATGTTATCTATTGTTCCGACTCAACATAGCAAACATAATCTAATCATTGATAAGTTTCTTTATATTCAAGATAAAATTGTGAATACGACTATTTATTGGAGATTTAAAGAAAGACTTCGAATGGTGAACAATGGGTTCGTTCAAATGCAATAGTGTATCATATATCTAGCATTGCAGAGTCATATGTTTTTGGATGAAACATTCAAATCATATTCATGCCATTTTCATCAACTTTCTTCTTCGCTTCATTCAGTAACTAATGATTTATCAACACCATGGATTACAAGGGGGAAACAGCTGATTATTGATTATTTATGATTATCAGTGATTATCAGTGATTAGCGTTGATTAGGAGTGATTAGGTAATCACTCCTAATCACTGCTGTATTGATTAGGAGTGATTACCTAATCACTCCTAATCACTGATAATCACTGATAATCATAAATAATCAATAATCAGCTGTTTCCCCCTTGATGGATTATCACCGGATGGAAAAGTTTCAACTACTTCTATGTCACTTTTGAATTTTATGGTATATTTTTGTTTATATGAGCAATATTTATAAGAATACTAAATATATTACAATTCACTTTGACCAAGCAGCTACCAACTCCATGAAGTTATTTTTTCCAAATACAACTGTCAAAAGGTGTAACTTTCATTCTAACAAATATCTTCATAAAAAAATTAGGATTTCCATCTTATCATACTAAAACAAAATCATGCGATCGAAATGGTATAAGTATAAGAAATCTGCATGAAGAAGATATGTGCGCTTGTATTTATATTTACACAAACACTTAATAAATTATATGGGTCATGATTATGAATGGCAATGAAGATTGCAAGAATTTCAATGAGCTTAATGATATAGTGACAAACTCAAGGCTAGATGATGATGCAGGATTTGACTTGTCATTATGTGGAATTATTTTGAATGTGAAAGTGTAAGAATGAACAAAAACATCGAAAGTCGGCATCATCATTTAGTTAATGATTCGAATAAAATTACGCATTCCCATTTCTTTATTATTATTGGCGGCAGTCAAATTGATTGTACTTATAATGCAGTAATATCATCTGTTTATTCAAAATCGTCTACAATACCATTAAGAGAGAAATGATTCGTCAATCGAAACGCTAGTTTACAAGACTTGGAAAATTGCCATAAACAATAACAGTTAAATTTGAAGAAATATCTTGAAAAATTTATAAAAGTTATTGACGTGAAAAAATAATGCTTTTCTGTTGTATACATCATTTTTTTCTCCTATAATATTTGACGAAATGGAACCTAATCAAGTGATAGTACTATTTTGTGTCTTTTTCAATTGTGGATGATCTTCGTGTATTATATGATTTCTACGTTTTTCATGAATGTCTATGTTTTATATGGATTCCTTTTCCTCTGTCAGCAATATTCTTCGGTCGAAAATGAGAGATGAAGTTAATGATGAATAGATTGAGATAAATTATTATGAAATAATTTAATAAGCTTTTACATTTATCATACTTACCACGAATAAAGAAATAGTAACAACTCCTTCGAAATGAGTTTGCATAAAAATCGCAATGTCGGGGCCGCTCATTTTACTTTTTGTCGTTTCACTACTTTAAATATATTTTGGAAGCACAACCTGTTGAGTTTATTAGAGTCTCACACAGATACTGACTTCTCAATGCTTAGGATATCACGATAAATGACAACGACTGTTGGTGACATATAAATCCTTCTAATATAAGAAGCTCTTCTGATAATGTTTCTCATCTATTCATACTATGTCATCATTGCTACATTTTCATCGATCGTCAAAAACTAAGGAGAGTAGCTAATATTCTGCGGAAATTTTCGAAAAACTACATCACTATAAACAATATTTTCAAACGCTGAAATTCTGCCGTGTATTATAAGATTTGACAATTTAGCTATATTTTTGATCTTGAAGTACTTCATTCCACGTTTTAGTTCGTCGATAGCTGTGTTTTCAGGTTTAGATCAAGCAACATTATTCATTCTTGTTAGATTGAACTGAAGCCAAATCGTTTGCTCGCTAAAAGTACTGGATAAGTTAGAAGAGATTTGAAGCAGAACATTGAACACACATTATAAAGACATTATCGAATTATTTTTAAAAATGTATTTTTGACTTCATTCAAGTGGCTGAAAAGGATATATATATATTTATATATAGTGTATTCGTTAATGGATTTAGTGTATTATTGGAATCTACTAGTTTTGCTTAAAGTTTAATAAAAATGTAACTCATTCACTAATTTGAAGCACGTATATTTCACTTTTTCGTTGATTGAAGCATTGATTTTTTTTCACATCATTTTGAATGATGAAGTTCATTGTGCCGAAATCTCGTTTGAAACGCAAGTAGAGCATCGTATCCTTATTATCTTATCCTGTAACTTTTTTTCATCATCAATCGATCTTTCATATCAATCATGATATTGAAACTAGAGAAAATATTAGTGAAAATATAATGTGAGTGTGCAGAGCTTTTAGAAGTAGAACTATCTAAGACGAAGTAAAACGTCGTTTTCGAATCAAAACAATGGTAGTGTACAATTGATAACAGCACGAGGATATTTATTTATTCATGTAAACACTTTTGAAACGAAAAGCAACTAATATAATTAAAAGCAGCGTTGAATCGTCCTGTTTCTAGAATAGGATCTGCATGTAAATCATCCTTAATTATCAATGTTCTGACTCGATGAGTAATCTATGTTTAAGGATGCTAATCGAAGTTTCCTAACTGCATCTTGTAAGTGATGAGTCATATCGGTGACCGAATCCAACGAAGATGGATGCGCACAGTTTCCAAGAATATTACGACATGAATCGTCGATTATTTCAAATTTTTCAAAAACTATATCATAATTTTCTGGTGTCATTTCTTGCCCGACTTGCGAGAGGATAGCCGTCTTTTTTTCTAAAATTGTCAAGAGAACATCTATCACCTCATGATAATTAGCAGCTATGTGTTTCTTTTTTGTTTCGTCTTGAGATCGAATAGTTTGAGCCACGCCTAAAAGATAGAGAATGAAAGTGGAGATATGGAAACAAACGACTGATTCTCACTGTTCATGATTCCTATCTAAAAATAAAGGGAATTCAAAAAATGTACAGAAGTTTCTTAAAAGCAACTTACGAAACGCCACAGACGAAGAGAAATGAAAATTAACGGTATGCCGGCGAAGAGACTGCTTCTGTGCATAGTAGCTAAATCGATAACGAAAGAAGCCAATACAATGCTGGCATCTAACCATTCCATTTTTTTCTCATGAATGTTCCACCAGTGCCTTCCGAATGCAAATACTTTGATGAGTACTTCAGCAACGAATATAATCAGCAGTGCCAAAGATATATACTCTAGAATACTAGCGACGAATTCTATCCGGCCAGATTTATCTCCTACACTATTCGGAGTGGTTTGATTGTAGTGCTTTGGATCACATGGTTTCTTCAGTGTAATCAAATCAAGCACAAACTCCACTATCATTAATAGACAGTCGATCAGTACAAGTATAATGACAATAATATGAAAAAGTGGTTGTTCAAAACATTTAACAAGTCGACGTTGCCATTCGTAGCGCACATTCCACCATCGACTCAACACGGAGCAGCACGTATTTTCAAATCGAAGACAGCAACCTTTGTCTTGTATCATTTCAGTATTTCGATCGAAATGCTCTCCAAGAGTCATTGCCGGCTTTGGTATAAGCAAAGCAATCACGGGATCGACATACTCCGTGTCCGAGTACTCTTTTAGATACGGCTTTGAATTTACGTCCTTCATTTGTTAATATTCTAGCAGGTTTTTTCTCTATTTAAACTCTACCAACGTAAAGTCAATCTAATCAAAAGAAAAATAGAAGCCTAAGAAAATTAAAAAGAATAAAAGAATTCCATTTATAGAAACCATCGAAGATTTACAAGTTCACATTTTATAATTTTGGTTGTTTGATCATCACTAAGTTAACAAGAATGCAAAGATACATATACACATTAGCTTAAGTTCATTTTGGTATTCCATTCTCCTTTCATATATTCATAGGATTTTGGACACTAGAGAAAAATATCCTACTAATAAGGTTAAAGTCATCTTGAAATCTTAGGTTCTCTACAGCATGTGTTGGAATTCTTGGTCATAGTGCCATGAACTTAAAGATTCTGAGAGCTAATAAGATTAATATCGATTCCTTAACATTCGTACTAAAATTATTAGAAGATTGCTTTGTCAGACACAAGAGATTACAGAAAAAGTTAGCAGTACTATGATTTAGATGAATTCGTTGTAGTCATTCATTTATGTCTATTTTTATTGTTTTACTTAAGTACCGTTCATAGTTTCTCCGTATAATCTATCTTTTCTTCGTTATTGAACACTCAACAATTTTATTTATAAAATTCATTTACGTGATACGATGACGCTACCTTATATAACAGCTAAGAACGATGCATGTTGAATTCAAATAAGACATTAAAGTAAATTTCAATCTTCTGTTATTAATGATAGCTTAAACAGTATATAATCGTTTAGATTCAATAGCGATAGAGATGATATAAAAACTATATCAGAGAATACAGACTAATGTCAGAAATTATGCTTGTATCGTTCACTATTCTAGCAAAAAATGTCTAAACAGCTTGATCATATTAATTCTATGTTATAGATTTATTTCAATCAACTTAAACTACTGAAAAAGGTGAAAGAATCTGCATACTCAATCCGACCACTTGTTATAATAACAGAAATAAACTGCTGTCAGTCTAATCACTATTATAGTCACTAATAAGAATAAAAGGTGATTACTTTTTCTGGGTAATGAACAGCCTGAAGGAATTCGTGTTACTATCGAAATGTATAAAAAGAAAACACTATCGAGTGAAATAAGTGTTACTTTTTCTCGTATTAGTAATTGTCAACCCATGAAGAAAAAAGATGAAATGATTGCTGTAAGTACTGCAGCATTAAAAAGTTGAAAGCAGTTAATGAGAAAGTAATGAGACAAAAAAATACAATGCTTTGGGGTGCACCTGTATGCTAATCGTATTCAGCTTGCTCTGCGACGACTAAGTCAGAGTGAAAGTCATTTAGAAGAATGAAGAAAACCTTAATGGATATTGCACGTATAAAAACATTATATATTCTTTATTTGTTCTTTATCGATCAGGTGTAATGCATATCGCCCATGTAATCAGGAAACGCATTTTAGACGCAGCTAGATGCGTTTATGTTGCAAATTTCGGCGTCCTGATGCGTTTCAGTATCGAGGGATGATAAAAACGCAGATAAAGGCGTTTTCAATTATCTTTTTAAACCCGTTTACAGAACTTCGAGGAGCTATTTAGCGTTAATCAGAGCAAGCGCAACCAAACGCGTTTACATTCTTATTTTAAAACGCGTGTGAACGCAATCTGTGTATTTTGTTGCGTTAGATCGTGTATCACGATGGAAACGCAATTTATTTGTTAACCAATAAACACAGTAAAATCGAAGTAGTGGATAAAACGCGTTTCATGGAGGTTTGGGTGAGTTCATGAAATGCCGAAAATGCGCTTTATTACACTGATTTACGAAACACAACTGAATTCATAGTTAAATAGTATGTACTGTCAATGAAGCGTAGTCACACATGCACCAAATCTAATACTTTTGGTTTTGAGGTTTTCGTTTTTGTTTTGAAATTCGTCAAGAACATTATATTTCCAAAATAAAAGCCAAAGCTTCCAAACCAGTTTTGATTTTGGTACATGCCTAAGAATGACAGCTATCGAAAGCTACATTTATACAAAAACAGGCTTGAGTGAAACGGAGTTTGCTCTAGCTAAAATACTAAATTACCCTGAAGCAAAGTTTTAGTGTTATATTTCGTCGTTGGAAACTGTAATTAGCGGTAAAAAGGCCCCTTATTGATTCAGTTAAGTAAGAAAGAAATTTATTTAGTTTTATTGAATACGTATATGATATCCATGATATTTTTTCTTTTGAACTGTAAAATGCGGTCTTTGTTATGTGTTGAGGATTGAATCAAATAAGGTTTGGTTTAACAGATTGATTTCATCAAATGAGTATTTCTGTGATAATGCATTTCTATTCGAAAGGTTTTATTGAAAATATCATACAATAAATAAAACTGTACGTTTCTGTTTCCTTAAACTCAGAATGTAACTTACTTTCTGTTGCACACACGATAGATTATTATCTTGACATTATCGTTAGGATTTTCATCATCACTGTCGTGCATAACTAAGTAAACTAGATGCATATTCTGTTTTTACTTTCAATTGCTATTATTTATAAAAACTGCATAAAAATTTTCTGTGATTCAGAGTTTAGTAAAATTATCTTTATTCTTCCTTATAACGAACCATGCATTGAAGTAAAACTTATTTTATGAAGTTATGAAAAACGAAAAGGAAACGCATCTTAGCTATTTAAAAAACATAAAAACAAACATTTTTTTAAATATTTTTATTTAAATATCGATGAATATTCTATTCTGAAAAATAATTGAGTAAGTTTAAGAAATTCTTGCTCTAAGATCAATCACTGTATTTCCGATGGATGAGTTAAAAGATTTGCAGTACGACGGTTACGAAAAGCTACACAGACAAGATTTTTTAAAAATTTTATATGTGTGATATATCGTTCTCATCTTCTATAAAAATAGTTGTTACAGTGTCATTATACTAATGGAAAAAATATTAAGTAATATTATTATACTGCGTATGTGTACATTTATAACATTCACAGACAGATATTTTTTTTCTTAATTTTTTCAGTAACCAAGATTTTGAATTTTTTCCACTGTTGTTTCTTTGATGAAAAGAATGACTTATCATGATTTAATTAAAATAAATATCCTACCTATATTTATTTTACAAAGCAAGTTAAATCGACAACTGTATTCGTAAACTTATCGAAGACACTTTAAAACGATTAATTCATCTGATTCATGAAGATGATAATAATATACAGCTTTATATGGCTCAGCGCAAGTTACGTTCGGCTTGTAATCAACAGTTCATGGGTTCAAATCTTGGTTCACGCTATCGATCGAAAAATTACCACTCTGTTGCTCATGGTATTTGGGTGTTATATCATAGCTTAATATGATGCGTCGGCTCAATTCCGACACAGAGTGATGATAATTTTTAATTTTTTTGGGGGAAACAGTAAACGCGTTCTAATGCATCTTTTATGCAGACGAGTTTAGACGCGTTTGCTTCTGGATGCGTTCCCACGCTTGAAAATGTTGCATTTTGGACGGGTCCTAACGCGTCTTAAAATGCAAAGGAGTTATGGTGCGTTAAGATACTGAACGAGTGTAGACGCGTCAGGTTACCTTGGACGCGTCAGCACCCCCGAAAATGTTGCATTCTAGATGCGTTCTGATGCGTGAAGTGCTACAGTTCACAAACGCTCAGAGACGCGTTACGACTCGAAAAAAAGTTACATGGGCGGTATCGAACTGTTGTGTTGAATGCTATAGTACCTCCCCATCTGATAAACACAAACGTGTGTATGGGTATTCCGATAATTAATGTAGAGGAAAAATCAACAACAAGAAATGTCATATTCTACATGGGTCCAGAAAGATACATGATTATTCAATCGGAGGATTTGCTCAATATTGGGCTCCAATAATATACCGTTCGATCGTTTTAGAAATCTGATATGTTGACTATAATTTTCTTGAATTTCTTACAGATGTAATAATAAACAGTTTTAAATAACCACAAATGCCTATATGTCAGAATATTCTTATGAAACCAGTCTCAAGTATTTTACGACTAAAATTTGGAACCACAAACGTACTTTTACTTGCAATATCTTTTTAATTGTCTTCTTTACTGGAACAATGATTCAGATTTCATTTTGAACATTACAATAAATAACCAATAATGAATTGTGTTGTTAGTTTTTATGGGAAGTGAGTAATAGTCAGAATTTTCAATATGCAAATGAAGAAAGAAAATATACATCATAGACAATCTATACTCCTATGAACTTGTAAGCATGGTAAAAAGAACTAAGTGGAAAATGCCAACTATGACAATTTCTAAAGAAAGCCCATATATCAAAAAGTGTATTACTGGGTGACGAAAAATAGTGCCGGTTATTTAATGGATAAATCTATAAGAGAAGAACTACTATAGAGTGATACTGTCATCATTCGAGGAATAATGTCATCAGAAGCTCATACTTTACGAAGATTATGAAGTAATAGTGAAAAGCAATTCTTGACGGTCAGCTTTGTTAAGATCACTTTTGAAGAGAGTGCTAACTGATACAGCAAATAAGATAAGATTATCTTAAATTCAATCCCAAGATACGTACAAACATTCTGATGTACTAGATGGAATTTACCGAACTTTCATTTTCGAGATTGCTCATCAAATTGATACCTCGAAATCGGAAACTATTTATTCATTTGGAAAATAGAGTCAGCTAGCAGCTATCGTAGATCTAACTAGATGGTTAGATACGATATTTAGATTAAATGTTTTTCATGAAAGATTATCACTAAAATGAGAATTTCCAAATGGATGTGAATAGAGGCGTAAGCCGAAGGTTAAAACAACGGCGGCTCATATAAAGTTTGAAGTTTTTAAGGTTCTCAGTGGCTGGCCATCTAAATTAGTAAGCCATTCCTCAGCAGCGGCTATATAACTTGAAATTTATTTTTCATGGCGGCGGCGGCTGAGTTTCCTATTGATAATTTTTTTTAAGCTGTTTCTATTCATTTAAATCCCTGTTTACTGCCATTTTAAAATAGAATTTATGAAAAAACTGTATTTTTTGTTATGATACAATGAAAAGCTGTATAAAGAGTATCGAGACAAACGAGTATCACGAACTATGTACATATCAAAACATAAGACTAGAATAAAGTATGAAAACAAAAAAAAATATAATAATATAGTCTGAAAATAATACGAATATTACTAATACACAAATGCTAGCCTATATAATTAAATGAATAAGTAAACAAGCGATACTATTGATCAAAACTATACGAATATCAATAACTAAAATAGCTTTAGGTTGTTGTAAAGGTGTTTGTTTTTTTCTACTGGAAACACAGAATATCTTCTGCTTTTCGTCTCTTTTGTGAAAACAGTGTATGATTGGTTCAAAATTTGAGATGAGAGGCAAAGGAAAAAGTTTTGATCACATTCGTAAAAATATCAGCGGCGGCGATTTCTAATATCGAAAATTTTTCTTGTGGCGGCGGGAACGGCTGAACTTGGGTTTTAAATATAGCGGCTGCTGGACAGTTCTTTAAATTATCTTGTATTTCATGGCGGCGGCGTCAGCTGAGCCGTACGACTTACACCTCTAGATGTGAATGAACACAATTTTGCATTATATTTAAACTTGAGAACACTGATTGAGAAAAAATTTCAGGAAAGGAAGGATGGTTATTTTTTATAATTTAAAAAGAATCTGTGGAATGCAAGCTTTCATCTGGTAACTTTTCAAGAATCGTACCATAGTGATGCAATTAGCAATCAAATATATCGAATTCAAATTATTGGTTTAAAGAGAACAGTACAATAGTAAGCTAGCAAAAATGAAACATGACTAGTGAATAATAAAGATTTTGACGCTTAGAAATACTTGGTAATGCATAATATTCGATGAGACTCGTTACTTTTCTAACGCATTATTTATGAATCCAGGATACTTTCGTAAATGTATATTTGTTCGGCTTGGTTCATACACATGAATTATTTAATGCATTTATAGCAGTTGATCGTTGACCAACAGTAGATCATGGTAGTTAACATCTGACCATATCTGTGAATCTCTTGAGAACACGGTTTTTCTTCCAACCATTCAACAGATGTCTCAATAAACATGTACACGTTGGACATAATTTTCCAGTAGTTTTAAGCTCCGAATCTTGGAAATGTTTTTCACATTGTTGTTCCAGTATCAAATGTTAAAAATATTCTTTTTGCTATATCAAGACGGTTGGTTAGCAACAGAGACTGTTCATCGGGGCTGAAAATCTGCAGTTACCACACGGTGACATGATGGCTGAAAAGAATAATCTGTAAGTACTGCACCACTGCCTAACAACTATGGATGCCTCTGGTTAGCAGTAGGCATATGTGAACGAACGAAACAAGCGATGAATAATCTTTTGGCTTTCTGTGTCGGGCGAACTTTCGTCAGATGTTGAAATGATCACTTACAGTGAATTAGAATCTTAGATTGCTAGTGTCACAGTATACTATAGACTTATGAGTTTTGCTATTTTTCTCATACATCTTGGTATTTACTAGAGTACACTATTATATTTGATTTCATTTTGGAAACATGTTAATAGAGAAAAAAAATAAAAAATATTCATTAGATCAACCTCGATCATTACATGCGATCATCGGGAGACGAGTTTGGGCGTAGATATTTGTTTTTTGTCATTTCACATCCACATTCAAAGCGAAACATCGCACCGTATCTCATAGCGATCCCAGTCAAACGCAGATCCTGAGTCAATTTTTCGAACGAACATAAAAGTCGCCGTATGTTTTTGAAAATGCGTAGATCAATTCATAGTCGATAGTTCAATAGAAACGTGTGGCTTTAACTGTTTTTATCTGAAATTTTCTCAACTATAATAAGCTCGTGTCTCGTAGCTGATGCAAAGAATTCTTAATCATAAAATGATGACAATTGTCAAACTTATAATTGACGAGATCAAAAATCAACATCGATTCTGCCTTATGCTCCAGAGATGGTTCCAAGAGATTGACTACAATTGCATCTGGTCTGTAAACCTTAAGCGATTACGTCAAAAAACGTATGCATTTACAATATTGTGATACGACTGTATGATGATGATGGTACTCATTTTACTGATACTTCACACAAACACACACACACACATCCACAATACTCGTCATTTTAAAGCACTATGTATTGCTATTTTAAGAAAGAGTTTTATTAGAAAATTAGCCATTTTAGAACAATAGATAATTATTTAAATTGATGAATCACTGAAAACAAGAAAAATGCATTAAACGAGTTCGATAATATTTTTTGTTGCTACCTACATGATGGCACAACCTTATCCATTGCTGCTTTTAGTCGATGTTGATATTTTCAATATGAAATATGTAAATAATTAAAGTGTTAAAACATGAGATCTGAACTTTGGTTGAAATATTAAATAATTTACTCCTTTCTTGTTCAATATAAACTATCCATTTAATTTTTCGAAATGTAAAAAAAGTCAGTTTAATATTATTACATATTATATTAGCGAATATTTTACTTGAGAGTGTAAATTCAATTATATAGGGTTGCGGTGCATTTTGATAAGTAAAACTGTGGAGGTAATGTAATAATCAATTCCATGTAAATCAGATGTATACTATTTTAGTTATTAAAAAATGCATAGTATTTCTATTTATACAATCAAATAATTTAATTAAGATTGATAAATTAGAAAATGAAATTGGAAATGGATTTTTATTCATATTTACGCACTGTGAAAACATTCATAGATGAAAAGCAAGGTTCAAGAGTGAGTAGGTTTCGCATAGATAAAATCCATATATTGAAGAATGCTTTCGTGGTAAGAATGAGTACGTGTACTGTTTCTCTTTCGTATGATAATTTTTCATTGGTAGAGAAAAAGAACATGATACCCCCTATAAATCGAGTAATATCAGAAAATAATTAGGGAGCTGTTCATTAAACGTGAAGTTTCAAGAATAAGGTACAAAGGATAACTTCTACATTCGAGCATTATAGGCTAGTAAATGAATAGTTGGAAAATTGTGAATATTCTTTAGTTGACTGCATTACTTTTTAAATTAACAAATTATGAACAATTTTAAATATCTATTGAAGGAGGAAAATTTTAGATGTTAACACAAATTGAATTGTCAAATACATTAAATTGAAAGTTTTCTTGATCTTATTATCGTAGATTGTTGAAGAATACAAAAAAAGAAACCAATGATTGTCTATCGATATTGGTATGCAACTCGGTTATAATATTAATTTTTGATTGTAAACGTATCTATTATGAATTTTTTATATGACTTATTTTAGAATTTAGATGACCTTTTAATATTCGGGAAATGGTTTTTGCATACAGAATAAATCACAGTTATCACAGAAATGTCGTCTCCGATGCAGACAGAGAATATTGAAGTCTCGTTGGTGATATTTATATAAATGTGGAGCTCCTCTCATGAAGAAAACGGAGTAGCACAGCATGTCCTATGACCAGAATTTAATACTTGAAAATAGTTGAATGAAATTATTGCTTTTTTAGGGTGTGGGTGAAAGGAAGACACTCATCCGATTGCTACACCCTCTACTTCATCAACGATTACCATCCAGTATTTTCGATTTCGACATGTTTTGAATTAATATAATTCATGGCAGAGAATCAAAAAAATAAAATTGACCCGGATTGCCATCGATGGTTTATGCTCGAGTACAAGTAATAGGCCATTCTCGGCGTAATTGGTCTCGTGAGTATTATGTTCCACGATTAATGGAAGGATAATAAAATTTGAGCAGTACCTCTATTTCTTGGTGTTTCCATCGGTGTTCTCCTAATATTTATCACAAGAAATGGAACACAGTTGAATGGCCATAGACGACAGTTATTTCTGCGCAATGTTTCGATGGTTATACTGAAAGAAGAAAGAAGCCCTGCTCTGCATTTACGTAGAACTATCATCTTCAGTGATCAGATATTTAATAAAAATTTATGGAGTATCAAATAAAATGAGAAATTTCGATAAGTAAAAAATAAAGATTCATAGGAAAGAATGCGAAAAGTCACTTAAAATATCAATTCAGTTGATCTCTGGTACGTGATCGATGGAAAACTTGCTAACTAAGCCGCATAATTATATGAACTTCACCGTTTGAACCGCGACCAAAAGTAGTTGGCAAATTAATCCACTCATCCAAATGTCCACCGGCCTCTTGCACTTTCTTCAAGCGAATCTTAGTCTCACCAATGTCGTCTCTACCAATGGGATCATCGTCGTAAACTTTCATGGTCAAATGATCTTGTCCCGATTGCAACTTACTATTGAAAATAGAGACTATACAGAAGTTTATGCTCACAAAGGCAGCCCAGTAAGAATAGGTATTTACATTTCTACTCTAATTTGCTCTGCCATTTAATGTGCCCATTTTTAGTTTTGGAACTATGACAAAGGTCATCACAATTTTTATATTTCTATGTTTTAGCTGATCAAACAACTGATTAATAGCCAATAGAGAAAAAATAATGCGATGTTCATTCATTTTGAGCCGATATACGCTTTCTGCAGAGCGAACACACCAATAATGATCGAAAGAAGAAAGGTTTTTTATGTACTCAAAAAGTGAGTACACTCTAGAATCGGTCAGTGTGTCCGTCCGTCCATCTGTTTACACGATAACTCTTTACAAATGCATTCTATTGAGCTGAAATTTTGTGCACAGAATTGTCTCATCAATATCTCGGTCGAGTTCGAAGATGAGAAGGATCCGGCAAGTAATGACTGAGTTATCGAAAAAATTGGCATTTTTCACCAAAGAATCCCTGATGGGGAGGGGGGGGTACAGGGATTTTTTCAAAAAAACGTTTTTTCTCAGAATTATCCACAACGTATATCAATCGACTCAGTTTTTAACGTTGATTCCGAATCTGATATTAGTTTTGAACCAAAGCGAGCTTTCTAAAAGAACACCGCCTGAAAAAGGTCTCGAAACAAACAAAAGCGGCATCTAGAAACGAAATTACCTAGATATGTCTCAGTTGACCAGTAGTTTTGGAGTTTCCCAAAAATGTTTACCAAGATACTTCTTCCGTGCACACATTCTAGAATGTCTAGAATGACTGATTCGTCACATTCACTTTTTGAAGTACACATAACTCTCGAACATAAGTCCGAAATTTTCACATTTATTTTGAAGTGAGAATTTAATCGTTTTTGCATTTAAGATAAAGTAGAATTTTTAAAAAGCTGTAAGGGACATCATTCAAATTCTGGTCTTTGCTTATTATCATATTCTAGCGCAAAAGCAACACGTCAGTCACTTTCACTACTTACTGCTTGCTCATTTTCGCTTTTAACTAAAATAGAGACCAGTAAGCACATTTCTTTTTTATAACTGAACGATCTTGTTGTAATGATACAACATAACTATATGAATACATATTCGAGAGAAAAGTTAATTCTGAGATAGAATGCCATAGAGCATCTGTTACTGAGTTTATCGTATATCTTGATTCACCCCGAACGGAGAAGGTTATATTCAATGACCAACTAAAGTTCTGTATGAAAATAGCTTTTTTAGAGTGTAATCATGCATATTAGCATGCATTGCTCGCTAGGCTCAATCTTTAATATTCCACGTAAATCAGACTTGGAATCTGATCAGCATACCGGTAAACGGCCAACAACAGAAGAGGAATTTCCATTTGATATTAATTATATTTCACCAGCTATTGTTTAATGATCAAAGTTCATCAAAAGTGATCATTTGAGTGTATCCAAGAAAAAACCGGGTCGGGTATTAAATCTCGCTGAAATTTTTCTCAAAAAAGATAACATCTCCTATCGACACGTAATCATCAAGTTTTCGTTGCTGGCCAGGCTTCAGATTGGTACAAACTTTTTCATTCCTGACCGTTATTTCACTGATATAGAAGCATTCCGCTGATTCCTATCTGGTATGACTTTTCTGACCTTGACCAGTTCTGGTGCAGATATGAAAGACTACCGTACACTTTTGTAGGTGGAATAGGCATTCTATCGATCTAATTTGACTGAGATAAGTTTTTGGTCATTTGAGAATAAATACAGTATTCAACTTTCCTTGAACTTTGTTCCTAAATTATAGTGATTGATAGCGGGGAAGTTCTTCCTTGACGAAACGAAAAAATCAGATGTTGTATCGAACCGCATGCATGTTCTCAGATATATCGCCTCCGGCTGATGATTCATCAAATCTTAGGCTAATTTTTTCATCGAGAACACTCATCTTTTCAATTTTGTGTGACTGATTCAAATTAATTCAAACGTCAACAGCTTAATCAGAACAGCATGCAGTTAAAGCTGACGTAAAACAACTTCTTATCTTTTTGTGAGGTCAGAGAAAAGTCTCATTTAAATGAACATAAACAATATGTTATAGTAATTACAGACATGCAACCAGTTACAGATTAGCTAATCATTCAAGGGCAATTGAAGCAAACAAATGGGTCAAAATTCACTGTACTATTTCAGTTTTGAACGAACAGTCGAAGAAGAGTTTATGGATTACTTCTGAAAATGTATAGCATTTCGTGGAAAATACGACAAATTGAGTTTTTAGTGCAAGAATCTCTTTTTCACATGCAAACGTGCATAACACAGTGCGCTCTCCAATAGTTCGAAATGGCAAACGGAGGTATTTAACAATGTTGAAGAAAGCTCAGCAACAGTGACACATTCGAAGTGTATTTCATTCAGAAAAATTGACTCAATCTGCATTTGGTAGAGAAATTTTATGTACGTACAAGTCGAATGTTTCATTCCACTTTGGTGAGTTTGTGTTCTTGATGATCTTGGTTCGCTGCTTCTGATCCTTGTCCATATAAAGCTCTATGTAAGCGTCATTTTCACCGACCGCATCCATATCCTTGAGATTACGGGCTTCCACAATAGTGACTTGCAACTGTCCGTGTGACATGGTTCAATGTATAAATGAATGTCACTTGATGTTGTGCGAAGAAAAAGGAATTTTTCAATGCCAGTAGAATGAGACGAAAAATACAACCCGTTGCGAGCCGTTCGATTTTATTTTTTATTTTAAAAAGCATCACTCTCTCAAGTGGCATTATTAAAAGAATGAGCGAAAAAAAAATGAAGTAAAAGAAAAAATGAAGTAAATAAAATAGTACAATCATGTACCATCACAGCTACAATCATTGTCGCATTTTAATGCTAAACGAAAATTTGCCACATTTCGTCTTGGAGAATAATTTTGCTGCAATTTCTGAACCCGAAAGTCATCAACGATTGTGTCGCTGAAAAGACGAAGCCTATATAATTGATGACACTGATCCTCGAAACAATGGATTTCATGTACATCAAATTGAAACACAATGCGTTCGATAGTCATCTTTGGTAAAATTATTCATATAGACTTATGTTGCTTATTTGCCGATTGAAACACCAAAACAGTGACCTATCTGCCTAGTTTTAGTATGCTTTGATATAGGTTTTTAAGCACTAAAATATTAAAGAAAAACTAATACATATATACAGGTTGGAATGACTTTCCTGGATGCACTATTTTGTCAAATGTCTATTTTAGGGTAATGTGGTCTTCTTTTCCCACGCCTTCTCAAACATGGCATGGATTGTGGGTATCTGCGCAAGAATTTCGGTGCGCTTGTGGATGAGATTTTAGTTATTCTCATTATCCTCAATTACACATCCAAATCCAGAACCTCTAATGGGAGTATTATCCTCTGACACCTTCAACTATGGATGCGTGGACCTTCTTTTCATTCAAAGCCATACAGTCACACCCATCTTTTAAATGTTTCTAACTTTTTTTCATCGAAGAATTGTTTTATTCAATTTATTAGACAATAAAACTCTTAACAGGATGGAAAAATAATTAATAACTCATGTGTGCCGAACAGAAGTAAAGTATTGTCAGAGAAAGAAAAAAATAGTTTTTAGAAAAATTAAAACAAGATGAGAGAGAAAGCTATGAATGTCTCCAGAATGTGAGAATGAGACAATAAATAATATTGAGATCCATTTGTATCCTTAATATATATTGGGAATATATAATGTATGAAGGCACAACATCACTGTAAAATATTGGCGCAGAGTCAGAAACCTTTCAAAAAGGCTTACTGATCTCAGGAAACCTATCCTATACTCTGTTTAGGGTTTATTGTTGTCGTAAACCCTTTCATAAACTCTTTTGTTCATATACCTTACGAGGGGTATGTTATATGTTGCACTTTTATAAACCCTTTAGAGTATATGAACAAAAGAGTTTATGAAAGGGTTTACGACAATAATAAACCCTAAACATAGTATATGATAGGTTTCCTGAGATCAATAAACCTTTTTGAAGGGTTTCTTATTCTGCGCCGATTTCTTACAGTGATATTGCACCTTCTTCTTTTATTATGATGAAGATTTAAGTTGTGAGTTATGATAGCGATAGGTCTGATGATGATTCAAGCTTTGAACTTACTTTGAATAATGACCAATGTAAAAATGAATTAGTAATTTTATCAATAAATGTTCCATTGGAATCCAAATACGACAATTGTGATGGTTTGGGTGTAGATGTAATACAAGAGAATAATAAGAACCACATCCCCATCCACATTCTAACACCCGTACCCTCTCTGTAGGCATGTCCTATGAATATAAAGCTTGACAATGTTGCAATTAATGGACAGAAAAATAAGCTAGTTTGATGAAGTCGAAATGAAGATATTCAATCTTTTTCCGTAAAATTGAGTTTTCCGTCACTCTGTATTTTTAATTTAATTCATATTAAAGTGCATTTTGGATATGTAGAAGAGGTTTAACAAAAACAACACTATACAAAGGATCATATGGTTTGATGAACTCATTTAACAAATCCAAATTCAAACTCTCAAACGGTTCTAATTTAACTTCAGCAGCTCGTCAAACGTTGGCTCGCTGATATGGCACTGATATGAGAAAAACCTTTATCGTCTCGAAACAATGAAAGTACTCTCTAAAAAACGTCCGTTTCCTAAAGAACCCAAACCGGTTTCGGAAACCCTTTCGGAAACCTGGAAAGGTTTGCGAGAGGGTTTGCGGGATTTTCAAACGTTTCCGAATATACCTTTTAGGTTTCCGAGGTCTTGGAAACCCAGGGGTTCCCTATAATACCGAATTCAATGCCTTTGAGGTTTTCTGGAATACCTTTTTCTTATTGTCAGAAACCAAACCCTGTCCTCGGAAACTGTTAGGTTACTTTAGGAAACCAATATTACCAGAAAAACTGAGCTGATATCCGAATCGGTTTGGAAGAATAGCTTTCCGATTTCCGAAGTCTTTCATCGGAAACCTTCAAGGTTTCCGAGCGTACTGAGTGTCGAAAAGGTATACTAGAATACCGAAACCGGTTTCCATGTGTTCTTGAATCTGTCAAAGGTTTCCACAGTTATAATACACTCGAATGTTTCACAAAACAGTCCATAATAGGTGTTCAAAATATCTCAGAAGCACGTTTTAGGCGTTCAAATTTTCTTTCCAAATCTTCCTTTCCGCCCATTTTTAGGTATCTTTAGTTAAATTGAAAATGCTTTTTAGTGTTTATAACTAGCTTAGTTACGGGTCACACACTTATTCCTCCCTTTTTCGAAACCTGAAAGGACCCTATAGTTTTGAAATCATATTATTCAACCTTAAAATTCATAAAAAGTCTCGATTTTGGATTATTCATGATAAAAGATAAATTAGGATTTTTGGACAAATAAATATTCTTAGACAAACACTTATGTGTTTCTGTCTTTATCCATTGAATTTCTAAGCAACCGTGTTAGCGCCAATAGAGCTCGCTCTATTATCGCCAACTTATCAGTGATTATCCATTGGACTTTCTCATATATATCATTCCAATGGTCAGTATGTTTTTCCTTTCCTCCTCTAGTCAGTTGTTCGTGAAATTGTTATCGATCAGTCAGTGATCCATCCAATCTTTCATCTTTTTCTTTTCATTCTATCAGTTCTTTCTTTCTCTCTTCCCCTATCTTTACCGGTGAATAAATTTTTGTTGTTTTTCTCTATCCCTATTCTCATCGTTTTTTCAAGTATTATTCAATAAAAGGTAAAGATGATTTATTTCTTTTTACGTGTGATCTCGCTTTCCCGTAGCAGACCGGGAAATTCATCTATATATTGATCCTCTTTCGGCCTTGACTTAAGTGGGGGCTGAAGCATTAAATTTTCCCTGTGCGAGTATCTCACAAACCGAAACTCTACACGGCCATAAGAGTCTTAAAAACTTATACTGGACTCGACTGAAGAAATTCTGCAATAGAGTCATAAATATCACTGTCCAATTCCTGAAGAAATAAAATGAATGAAGTGAACCGGAATCACATAAAAAGCTCCTCCTTCGGCATACAACCTGAGATGCAATGTAAATTAGGATGAATAAATAATACCGGTGAGTTCTATTTAACAAGCGGAAACCTGATGAATTATTCCCAAACCATAAAACCAACCGAATGAACAAAAATCCATCAAGCAATATACCGGATGATCACGAAAACACAACAAACGGTAGATTTTTCTTAGACATTTACATTTTGTGATAAAAATAATAAAACCACATCACGACGAAAAATTCGAATAATTTATTACTTTTTCCATCGGAGCTTCCATTCGTCACAAAGCGTGACAATCGGAAATTCAATTGCTGAACAGTAAGATTTTATATCTTAATTCGTTTCTCCATTTTGATGGAGCTTTGCAGTAGGTTATCTGGGCCCAGCAATTCGAATCCGTTTTCCTTTTCTCCAATTGAACTTGAATTGGTCAGAAACGCAGCTCTTGGTGTGAGCTTTTCACTCCGTTTAAACATAAGTTGTTGGTAAGGTGCTTATTTTATCGGAGCGTTGAGCAAATACTAATATCTTATAAAGGCGTACTATCTATTGCAGCAGAATAATGTAATATTGGAAATTTTGGTGGATGTGGATGATTTGCTTTTCTTGTAAGTTATTATTGAATGATTCGCTTCGTTACAAGACTGCTTAAAAAGTGTTTTGTGTTTTCGATATTCTGGGAAAATACGTGTCACTTTTCATGGTATGAAGCATGAGATCGGTTATGTATATTTGAGCATTTTCACTTAATACTTCTGTCTCATGAAGTCATTTGTCATATCAGTCGAAGAGAAAATCATTATTCCTTTCATTTGTGTCTTGGCTCCAAGATATAATGAGGAAATCATAATGGTGAGTTCGATTTTAATACTTTTAAGTTGATCAATTGTTCAATGTCTATTTAGATTCAGCGACATATGAACTATGAATAATGGTGAGTTCGATTTAGAAAGTTGAAAGCTTATGGACTGTCTCATTTCTATTTAGATTCAACATCTCAAGTCGGTGGTTTCATGAACGAGATGCTGCAGGCACTGCTGGAGACGATTTGGTCGAGTGACCGTATACTGTAGAAAAGCACGTGAAATCGGTGGTAAATTGCGAGTGGCACCCATGCCGACAACCTTGTCATGTTTTTGTAGTGGTTTCTACCAACTTGCTACGTTTTACGGCAAGAGCCGGTGGGAATCATTGGAGAAACTTAGGTGAAGTTTGCGGACTGAATGCTGCTACGTTCCAGCGATTATTCAAGTGCTCCTGCAGGATACAGTTACTTGCCCGCATCTTTATTGTCTGCCCTGACAGGATCCAGCGTGCAGAATGATCGACCTGGTTTATAGCGATCCGGTGGTTCTCATTTGAGATCGGGAACAATGCAACGTCGGAAACCTTTAATCCGTTTCTGAGGTTTGTATGCGAATAAAATTTTCATTTCGTTTTTCGGTTTTCGAAGTCTCTGAAACCGTGTCTCGGAAACCCTTAAAGGGTTTCAGATAGTAACAAACTCGAAAACCTTCTCCGGGTTTTATGGGATACGGTTTTTTTTAGAGAGTATGCGTATATTTACATGACTTTGCTTTATCATTGTATGCAATCCACTGCATTTCATTCAGTTCTGTGTAAAAATAACCTTGCACAACAACGATGAAGGTTGATGATTCATTGTCAATAAACAGATTACTATCAAAAGTAAACATATTTCAACAAACACTCATTTTACGATGCATACTGTTCAAACCCAAACGACATTTTCTGTTAATCAAGTTCCTTCATCTCTTGTGGGATTGCCTGTCGAGCTCGTCTATCGTATTTTTGATAATCTTGAAAACTTCTCAATTATATGTTCGGTTCGTGATGTGTGTACAAGACTGAATATTATCAGTGCATCATATCATCAATATCAGGTACGTCTCTTTAATTTTTCACACATATTTCAGTTCAACAAATTAATATTTTGATTAATTTATTTTTCGATTGGGCAATAGTAATAGTACGAAAACAAAATTTTGAAATTAATAAACATTACTTAGAAAACAAATCAAAACAATATGCTAGATATTTCGGAACATTTCATTGAGTTTGTAATTTTCTGAAACGTTTGACTGAATATCCAGTGAAAAAGCACACTAAAAATGACTGCGAAGAAATTCCGAAAAATTCAAAAACAATTTATGTTTTGAGAAAACAGCTTTTTTCTCAAAATAAGTGTTTTTCAGTTTTTCGGAGTATTGTTTTGATCGTTCTTATTTGGATTGATAAACCATCGATTCAGTTTTTGTTAGAAAGCATTCTCAACCTATCTCGTACGAAAAATACTTCTCAACAGTGCAGAATGTGGATACGAGTGTGAATGGTTAAAATGCTCCCACCCGCATTCGATCTGCATCAAGCTGCATTATGTTGGTCCTCTCTCAATCACCCATCGAAATTGGCATGTTCTAGAATAAAAAATAATAGAAGAATAATCTAGAAAAAATATTACATGAGGGCATATTTTAGTATCCTTTGCGTTCAATCGATTTGCTTGCATGCAATTGTTTGCTGGCAACAAAACGGGGAATGAATAGTGTGCAGACGAAACACGACAAATGCACATGCAACACGTTCTAAACCCAATCTTATGCACAATTGAACATGTGACATGTCAGTGCGAAATATTTTACTTTTGTATGGTCCAAATGGAAGTTCATCATTATTTTGGTAGTTGGTTGAACAGAATTATAGAGTACTGAGTTTTAAGAAACACTTTAGAACATAATATCTAGGCACTTTTATTTTGGTATCCAACGCATAATTTGAAAGAATTGTCCTATTTTAAGAACAAATAATTCCTTGAAGATTCGATCTTTTCTAATATTTTGAAAGACTCTTTGTCGTTCAAATAAATTAATTTTTATGACTTTTAAAAATTGATTTTTACTTAAATGTTTTTTAACAAGTGTATCTTGTATTCAGCTCAACCTAACAAAAATTCGAAAATCTTAATGAGGGTATCTGTTTTGACATAATACTTGGACAAGATTATTTTATTTTCAATCTTCTTTCTCGTAGAATTATCAGCTGTGTTGAAAAGAATGTTACTTTTTCAGCCCTTCATTTTTTATTTCTAACTATCAACACCACGCTAGGTTGCTAATACTTAATCAACAAATCACTATTATGATAAGCATTTCAGGCTGAATCATATTATCCTGAATTCTACACTGACCAGGGTATAACACTACTTTCAGTCGTCGCTGGTTAGTGAAAGAATTCAAGAAAATTAAATGTCATAAATTTTTTTCACAAACAAAGCTCTTTTCTTTTTTTAAAGAAAACAGATATCAATGTGCTCTAAAACTTGTTTATCTTTCCATTTCTAACCTACTATCGAACTATCAAAATCTTTAATTAGATATTTTCTTCTACACTGCTAGATTCGGTAGACCTTCTAGATGCAAAATATAAAAAAAAGGTTCCAAAAATCAACACAAATGAGCTTACTCATTCAAATTCCAAAGAGAAAAACTCGCTTGGCAATGATGAGTCAAATTTCTCACTCACTCTTGCTAAAGAAAAGTCATTTTAGGAACTATTCTAACTGCTTGATTCCATAATAAATCAACTAATCAGCTAAACAAGTCTCACTACACAGGATGCTAATTATCTATAGTATCTTATTATAAAAATAAGAGCACAGAATTGAGAAAAATATTCACTTCTTGAATAGAGTAAAAATATGTGCCCCGAATCTAATCATATTTTTATAAGCTTAATAATTCAACTTTCACTTTCTCATATAGACAATCCCCAAACTCGATCTCTGTGGGTATCCACTCGGAGACAAGGGAGCAAAAACTCTCGCTCAAGCATTACAAACCAATACAGTAACTGCCATTTTCTCTTCATCACTCTCATATAACTATCTCGGCATTTCTCCTCAGACACTCACCACGCTTGACTTTTATGAAAATCAAAGTGGAACTGTCGGAGCAAAACAATTCTCTGACGCATTATATATAAACGCCGTAAATCTCATTGTCTATTCATCATTCTCATTTACTCATAGTCCTTTTTCCGAAACAGACATTAAGCACACTCTGTCTATACATAAATGAAATAAGAGACGAAGGAGCACAACATTTGGCTCGAGCATTAAAATTCAGCATCGAAACTCTATTTTACTCTTCATCCCTCTCAAATATCCATGAGCACGTTTTTCATGCTGGCACTGACCACACTTCATCTCATCAACAATCAGATCACAGCAGATGGTGCACTGCATTTGGCGCAAACATTAAAAACCAGTACCGTAACCCTGACTTTCTCTCTCTCTTTCATATACCAATCTCTCCTTTTTATACACAGACACTCACCACACTTCATCTTACCAACAATCACATTGGAGACGCAGGAGCACAGCATCTGGCTCATGCATTACAAGGGAACAGGGTAAACTTCAGTTTTTCTTCATCTCTCTCATAAGCCGATCATCACTCTTTCAAATAGACCCTCACCACACTTCATCTCTACAACAATGAAATAGGGTCTGTCGAAGCACAGCATCTGACACAAGCACTAAAAAAAATTCTTTTGCGCTTCGTTGTTTCGTTTTCTCCTCTATTCATTCATCAATACATTTTTCATACAGACGCTTGCTACATTTCATATTCACAACAATCAAATTGGATCTGTCGGAGCGCAGCATCTGGTGCAAGCATTACAAAATAACTCGGTGGGCATCATTTTATATTCAACCCCTCGTATACTCATCTGCACTTTTACACACAGGCACTCATCATACTTGACATCTGCAAAAATCTAATCCGAACCCTTGGAGGAAAAAATTTGGCTGAAGCGTTACATAATAACACCGTTACCCTCATTTTTTCTTCTTCTGATTAACACAGGAATCTTCGCGTTTCAACACAGACACTCACTACACTTAACCTCTGCAAGAATCGAATTGGAGTGGAAGGATTACGGCATCTGGCTGAAGCATTAAATAACAATACTGTGATCTTCTTTGGGTCGTTTTCTCTTTTGCATACTCATGTCCAGGTTTTCATATAGACATTCGCTTCAGTTAATCTGTCTAACAATGAAATCGGAGATGAAGGAGCACAAGTGCTGGCTGAAATGTTGAAAAGTAACACGGTGACTCTCATTTTGTTTTGATTTATTCCATATACTAATTTTTACGTCTCCATTCCGACACTTATCACACTTAATTTCTCTTTCAATCGAATCGGAGCTGCTGGAGCACAAAATCTGGCTTAAGCATTACAAAGCAGCACGGTGATCATCACCAGCTATTCATATCTCTCATAGTATCGGTCTCCACTTTTTCATACAGGCACTCACCATACTTGATCTTGCTTTCAATATAATAGGAAGTAATAGGACGCCTTTCGTAGCGGAATTGATTGCACAGAATAAGGAGCGAAATAAGTCAGAAGCGTTTGTTTGGATGCAGACATTTTTGAATGGTGAATCGACGTATTGAGTTTTTGTTTAACGAACTGAATTTTGATGTTCCGGTTTTTCAAACGAACATATAGTAGTTACTTTCGAATTGTGCGATAGTCTCTAGTCATTCTTAAATTTGCATGTCTTAAATAATTTTTGAAAAACGAGTTTTGCTATACAATGTGCCAAGTTTTAAAATAAATGTGCATATGAGCAATAATGAACTGAACCCACATATGGTTTATGCAAAATACTGAAATCGTAGAACTTTCTACTTTTTTAAGAATACATTGTCGTACTGACTTTCAAATGCTGCGAACTTATCGAGTACTTAATGGGGTTTTAGTCAAAAAATTTCAAAAGAAACGCAGCTGATATGATCTGCTACAGATATTAATCGAAGCGTAGTTTCATCATAAATATTTAATTTGATGCCGTATTAGATTTTTAACTATTAAAAATTGTAAGAATGTCGCATCTTTCAGTTTTTCTGTGTATGTGTATAATTCTTTGCATGCCTAATTTTAGAAACAGAAGAAAGGTGAAATTAAAAATTAGATATATTTTAATAGCTCCGATAACCACGCTTCCTTTTTATTGTTAAGTTAATAGCCATTAAACGGTTACCTTCATTAGCTACACGTATTTTAAAACTAAATTTACAACTTACTCCATAGATCGGGGTGCGGATAAGGCACAAAAAAGACGTGCACCCACATGCTTTCTATTCTGAATTTCTTCAGGTTCCTACCCAGATTATTTCCTAAAGCATGATGCAGGATGCCACAAGGATTTATTCTTGTTTCTGCTTAGGATCTTCAGAGATATAGTAGAGAAGATTGTCTCACAATTTTATCAAACTTTCTACATGAGGGTTTGATTTACGTTTGTATACGAATATTAATTTAATCCACAATCATCCGCACCAACCCACACCCCTCATTCATATCTTCAAATTCTTGTTCAAGGATTTTATGCGCAAACTTAGTCTATAGTTTTGGATGAAATTTTTCAACTAAGATATATAAGTAAGAAACAAGCCTGAGCAAAAGATCAAACATGATCAACATATTTTTGCTTTATAGATATACGTATAATGCTATACTCACCACAAGTAATTATGCATTTATTCGATTAGCAATAGAATCAGTTTGATCAGCAAACTTGAGTATTTATCAATCGAACTTTTAACTATTTTTCTTAAATAGGTTTAAGGATGAATTGTTTTCTTATACCTATGTACACTAGATCAATCCAGGTATGAAGCGTTTAGTTGTCGACTCATATGCAGTCCATTCGTCGCCGAACTTATTCTTCAACTCTTTCTCCTCTCGAGTAACACGAGCTGTAAGAAATACTATCAGTATTGCACAAGACATAAAAAATCCGAAAGAACCAAACTGAATCTGTATCCATCTTTGATTCGGAAGAAAATTAGCCAATCGTCGGTGAACGAGAAACATTCCTAAGGTCAAAATACATGAAAATGTATAAGATGGATGGCGTACATAAGCATAAGGGCCAGTTTTTACTAGTTTATGAAAACTACGAATAGTAATTCTATAAGTGAACAACATTCCCAGTGTTCGGTAACACCAAATTCTTCCCAGACCACCAATAATCATAAAGATATATCCCAGTATTGTCACACCTGTCACAGCTAAAGGATCCGTTAAGGTTTCGGAAAAAAATGTTGAAATTAAAGTTGGTGATGCAGCTTGTATGACTAAGAACAATGACAGATATAATGTAGAAAGCCAAATGAGAAATTTGCCAAGTTTAGGTCCGAACGCTACTGTTAATGTCGAAGCAGCACCTTCATCGGCAACATAATCTTCAGAAGAGCTGATATTTGGGTTAGTAATTCCAATGTGGAACAATACCGTCGTAATGATTAGTAAAATTAACTGAAGGAGCGGTAACATGTCGTTCGCCGAAGGTGAAACTAATATGTCGTGCTATAATGAATAAAATTTTTTTTTTCTTCAATGAATGTCCTCGTATCTTTGCTTGCTTTGCTCCTGAGAATTCTAAACGCAGAAAAGTATTATTTTGATATGTCGATTATCTTAATGCTGTCATTTTTGTCTTCTATCACATGGTTTGGTGTAGGTGTTTATTTATCTAGGTTGCAACAATAAAAAACACTAGTATGTATACAAGTGTAATATTCCACTATTCCTCTAGCACTTTGTTAATTGACAAAATCAAATTGTCACGCTTGCCTTTTGGAACACTTACCTTTGTGATCTCTTAGAAAAATTGATGTAGAAGTTTGTGGTGAAAAATAAATGAATAAGTTAGATGAAAAGACAGAATCAAATGATCATGATGTGTTTTTTCATTAGGATATACGTTTGAAGATGAGTGGCTAGCATCGAATACTATTTCGAATATATCTCACTTATCTTCATTGACAGGAAGCAGAGAAAATTCAACTTCCGAAATACTATTGAGAAGAACTTTTTTCATGCTATTGAAATCATTGTTAAATATGTTTTTTCATTTTTCTTCTGATATAAAAAAATTAGCAGGAAATAGAAAATGATGTTTTGCAATGACCAAGTTGCAAGAACTTTTATGGACACGGGTAGTTTTCGATTTTTACTTCTTCTCAGATCCGTTCTGGAAAAATATGCCTAGTACAAAAACTATAGTTCAGATGTTGCTCGTTTCAACCAAAACAATTTTGACTGGTTTAGAAGTCATGTAATATGTTCTAATGGAGTTTGACCTTTGTCCATAGCCATTTGCATCCCATCATTACACGAGAGAAAAATGTTTTATCTATATGACACGCTGTGTGACTTTCAGATGTTGATCGCTGTAAACTTCATGGCCGCTTAAAGGATATAATTGCAGCTATAGGATGTATATTTCTGATCTACGTTCATACCTCATTTAAGTAAATATGCATCAATGTAGTTTTTTTTCATTAAATAGTTTGAGTCACGAATTCTAAATTCGCTTGTCATAAAAATGTGAAAGTTCTACCAAGGTAAACTCAATATGAAATTGGCTTATCTGATTAGAAACATACTTTTCGTGATTCTTTTTTCATGAAATATGAATATTTTTCGTATATTAATAGAACTCTTTCAGATTATTATACTTTCTGAATAGAAAATGATCACTTGAGAAATATTAAAAATTGTTCCTAAAAATCAACCTGAATTTCCTACTTTTAAGGTGTAAAAACGTTTAATTGCTACATCAGACCGCTTGCGATTATGTTACTTCTAAATAGAATCTCAAAATCAGAAAAAACTTTTCTCGAACAGTCCTAGAAACCCGTTGGGTTCACTCTATTCTTTGTAATTACAAGTACGTCTTGTATTTATTTTGTTGAGATTAATGATTTGAATTATTCATATTCGTTAATTCATTTCCTAAACATCAAGCAGAATATATACTACATGTTTTTAGCTTGGTCTTATAAAATAAAAATGTAGAATGTAGAATTTCAGTTTCTATTTGCAGTTTTCGTGTGAGTCAAGAAGGAGAAAAGAGACAAAGTTGTTGATCTTCAAAATTGAAAGGTTACGAACGGTGGACTGAAATGGTTACGCTGCTGTTCAAAAACTAAAGAAAAAAAAACAAACATGAAATCATACCGAGTGGAAAATTTTCGCTGATTTTATAATCGAATTATTCTGCAACAAAATCAAAATTGAAATCGATTGATAATTTTGATTATCGTAGATCACGACTTAACCATTACTTCATATTGTTACCTATTTACTATGAAATTTTCGGATTAAAATTGATTATTTTGCAACAACATCGAAATTATCAATCGATTTTAAATCTTGATTTTCAATCAATTTTAATCCGAAAATTTCATACTGAATAAGTAACAATATGAAGTCATGGTTAAGTCGTGATTTGCGATAATCAAAATTATCAATCGATATCAATTTTGATTTTGTTGCAGAATAATTCGATTAAAATCACCGAAAATTTTTCACTGGGTAATTGATGTGCTTTAACATACTCTACCTGGTGTTGTTGATAATTATTATAAATTGAAAATATAATAAAAGATGAATTTTTATTTGTTAATTTCGCATGTATCTGATGTTATAATATGCATTAGTAAAATATATTATTATATTCTAACTTCGTATCATATTGATTGTTAATCATCGGTTATACTAAAGTAGTTCATATTCATATTGAATAATTTTACGATACACTAGTGCTATCTTATTTCATCATCAATTTCATGTGCGCTTTTATCCTACGTGAATTAATCCGATACCGAATCCGATCAGATTTTACCATCCGATGAAATCCTATGGGAATCTGGGTTGCGGAAACACTAACGAATCCGACGGGAGAAACCTATTTTCTTATTTGTTCACGAATTGCCATTTAATCCCAATAGTAGAAGCCTGTTTGATCATACGATGAAAACCAATCGGATTCCGATAGTAGGATTTGATAAAACGCAACACTGAGGATCCGAATGTCGGATCGCAACCAGGAATCCGATGGGATTTCGGCGGATTAGAGAAACTCCGATAGAAACATGACAGGATCCAACATTAATCCGATTGGATCCAACTGTCGAAATGATCCTCCTGGAATCTTCACTTCATTACAGATTCTTAATATAAGGCGATTTACAACAGTTATAGTTTCATGATGTCTTTGTCGATTTTTTTCACTTAATATTTCACTCGCTTCCTTTTGGTTTCAGAATATTTTCCGAATAGTTCAAGTCAAAAATTCATAATGATCATTCTAAAGATCAAAAGTATTTAGTTTGGTGTTTTCGTCTTATTTTATAGATAAATGTGTACAGTAACGAAATAGTATTTCCGCAAGCGACTTTTATATTTTTAAGGAGTAACCCATTTGATTACCTACACAGTGGTACCAGGAAAAATGCTTCTGCTAGTTGCTTCCTCGAAAAAATCACGCTTTTTGATCAAAAAGTTCATTTTATTTCATTTAATTTTTGAGCAATTGTTCACAAAAAAGAATGAATGACACCGTGTATGAATTCAAATAAAACATTTAGTAGGAATTTTGAGTCATTAGTAGTGAATAATTCGTTCGATTTTTAGAAAAGAAAGCAAATATCCTTAAAAAATAAGCCTTGTTTATTACTTCTAGGCATGCACCGAGCCCGGGGTTTGGTATATCCGGGCTCGATCAGACTCGGGCTCTATCAATCATACCCGATACCAAAAGTCTTTTTTTTGCCATTTTTAGCGGAAACCACAATAATCAAGAATTGAAAGTACAGAAACTTATCTCGTTGATAAAGATTTCATACCGGGGATTTCTAATCTTTACATATTCAACACACGTGAATCGCTGAATACAACAAAACAAGAGTAGAACGAAATAAGTATTCCTAAGAGTCGGTACACCTGATTTCTCCAGAAAGATGAAAGTTCTCAACGTTTCCTTCGTAACTCAACTCATCCCCTTCATAGAAAGTTTCCTTTATTTTACCGGAATAGAGTAAACAGTTCTACATCAATCCATGTAACTCTCATTGAAACTTAATAAGCCGTTCTTTTAAGACAATCATTTCGAAGTAAGCACCTAAAATTTTCTTTCTTTTCTGTGCGTTCCTAATTCCACCATGTTGTTTTTCTTTTATGTAAAAACAAGATTAGACAATTGTCACTAGTCGATCTGAAACGAGCATGAGTCGATGCGTCTTGACAAGACGAATCGAATGCTATATATTTTATTCACAACAAAATACATGTTCTCGACTAAATCTTTTTTGATTCGGGACGTTCTATGTAAAACTGCTGTTACTACAGAATTAGGAAAATAAATGCATTATATAGGGGAATTGGGAACACGCAGGAAAGAAAGAAAATTTTAGATGCTTATTTTGGCGCGATTGTCTTAAACACGGCCTTTTTCTACCAAACATTTTCAAATTTTTCATTGTTTATATTTTCTCCTCTGCTTGTTTTGAAGCGTGTTTTGTCTATTGATGACAGTTTGGAACTAAAAGAAAACTCTAAATTATAAATCAGAACGAAAAGATAAACCCGTTACCGCAGGGGTGTATCCAAGGGGGAAAAGGCGGTACTCCACTACTCCATACTCCAACGGTACTCCACTCTACTCCACTGATACTCCACTCGTACTCCACGCTACTCCTCTCTACTCCACTGCTACTCCACTCGTACTCCACGCTACTCCACTCTACTCCACTGCTACTCCACTGCTACTCTACTCGTACTCCACTGTAACTCCACCCGTACTCCAGTCTACTCCAGTCGTACTCCAGTGATACTCCACTCTACTCCAGCCGTACTCCAGTCTACTCCAGTGATACTCCACTCTACTCCAGCCGTACTCCAGTCTACTCCAGTGATACTCCACTCTACTCCAGTCGTACTCCAGTGATACTCCAGCCGTACTCCGCTTTATTCCAAATTTTTTTTGGAGTAGATGGAGTATCGCCTTTTCCCCCTTGGGTGTATCACATTGTTTTCTCTTTCCCGATTTTCTGAAAGCGCACTTTTTCAGATAAAATTTACAAAATCGCCCCCGCCTCTCAAGCATAATAAATTTGATCGGGCTCTCATTTTTCTACGAATATTAGAGACACTTTAGAGTGCCTACATCTTTTAATTTTGAAAAATATTATACTGCTGAATTTTTCCCGGTCTCGCAAGACAAGCAATATTCCAAAAAATATGCATTTTTTAGTGCTCTTCGTATCTGGTCATTTTATTCGAAAGGAAAGAGATAGCAAGGAATCAAAAGAAAAACGAGGCACCCTAAAGTATCGCTAGTACCCATAAAAAACGTTTCAACTCTAATAAACATACATCCTCAGAGAAACGGGGGGTGATTAAGCGAACATTGTAAGACAGTTTTGACCCCTACATCTTCCCGAAGGAATCATCGCAGATTTTCGAGTCTATGACAACTTTTGCTGTACAACTCGAGATCTATCTACTCAGAGAGTTTCATATTTTTCAGATGAGTGGTTCTTGAAAAGAGGGGGCGGATTCCGCTTAAAAGAACGACTTATTAAGTTTCAATGAGAGTTACATGGATTGATGTAGAACTCTTTACTCTATACCGGTAAAATAAATGAAACTTTCCCCATGTGAAAATTTCAGCAAAAAAGCTAGCTTAAACAGGCTTAAATTTGAGCTTAAAAAGCGCTTGCAAGCGCACATTTTAAGTGCCTTAAAAGTGCT
>OENT01001154.1:0-54913 GCA_900239685.1 Rotaria macrura | reverse complement strand
GCGGCAATGCTTACTTTTCGGAGCATCACGGAGCGGCAGCGGGTAAAATCAGATTTTTCTGAACTCATTGCGGCGCGGCAGCGGCACAGTACCAGCCGCGATGGACATCTCTGCTAGGAATATAGGGGTAAAAACTAGAAGGTTGACTTGCCCTGATTTCGAACAAAAAAATAGATAAACTTCTGAAAAATCTCCAACATTGTTATCAGTTGTAGTCAGAAAATTTTTCGGAGAAAAACAAGTCCACCTATTCTATCAAGCATATTTTCTCAATGAGAAAAAATTTGCATAGAATAACATTAATTCAAGATCAATTTTAACATTGAAACCATTGGTCCTTTTTCATATTTGTTGTAAGTATTATGGTTAACAGAAATAGAATCGGATGGTTTTTTTGGAAACGAATTGAAATAAGTTTTAAAAAACTTCAAACGGAATAGAACCTAACCAAACTGATTCAAAATTTGTATTAAATGTAGAAATCTGCAGTGTTGCAAAAGCGCAGTTACTGTAACAATGCATATAATACCACTATTGATCAATCTAAATTCGAAGTATTCTTCTATATTTAAGAGTGAATTATTAGGCGCTACAAGATTTTTTTTTTCAAAACGAAGTTCATCAATTCTGAATTTGAATTCGTTGGATATGGACGACTGTGCTATGGAAATTGTGGTAGCAGAAATAGAAATAAACATAGTAAGAGATAATCGTTTTTGTTCATCGTTTTGAAAGAATATGCATGACGATAGACTTGGAAAAAGCCATACTACTGAAAGAAGGTTCATCAATTATTGCTTAACTATGAATTTTGCAGATTGATATAGCTTCTAAGAATTAGCGATAATTTAAAAAAATCATTCGATACATGTGAACTGAGTTGCATCACTTACTACTTATTTAAAAAATTGAAAAGAAGAGTTATCGAAGTCGTGTATAAAGTAAAATTAAGGGCTTTGTAAGTGTTCATGGTATATGTCGGATGAACGGAAGTCGACATTAACACGGTGTTTTTTTTTGTTTCCGTAAGATTTAAATTGAACGTTTCGGCATATTTTCGTCACATTTTAAGATAGCTTTCTACTTTATTCTGTTTTTCTTGTTTCCATAAAAAATTTCTCATACTCGATGCACAATGTGAGCTATTCTTTTTTGAAAACTTGATAATTCGATCAATATGTAATTTATATCTAAATCAGTATTCAACTAACATATGCGGTGAATTTAAATCTAGAATTCCTTTTGTTACTACTGTAGTAAGGGATGAAGTGAAGCATAATGTTCATAGTTTAAATGAGTAAAAATTTCAACAATATTCTAGAAGAAAATTCTTTTTCGTTTGATGTTTTCATCAAAATAAATTGTATACATCAACATCAATAAACAACTGTCTTTTTCTTTCTTGTGAAAATCTGTAGGCTATTGACATAAAGAATTTTCATTGAGATGCATCTTTTCCCTAATAGTCAACTTCAACAGTCTGCCGACACATTATTCACAGAAAAATAAATTTTAAACCTTAATATTTTGAAAATCATGTTATATAGATGATTAACAAAAAAATCATGATTTTATTTGAATTTTATAAAAGCGAAATGATGTAATCATTCGAAAATAAATTGAAATAGGTGAATAAATGGTTGAGAGCAATCTTCTATCGAAGATTACAGCTGTTCTCTAATGTGATTCTTGGTTCCTTTTTCCTTCAATTTTGTGCTATCATGTTTCATTTTCAATTTATAGACACTCAAAAAACTGCAGCTGTAGAAGAACGAAATCAGTGATATTGGTGCGCAACGTTCGGCAGATGCACTAGGAACCAACAATGTAACATATAAATTTCTCTAGAATTGATCTTCATCTTCTCAAAAAAAATATCTCACTTTAATTATTAACAACCAACAAGTACGATCAACGATTACCCATTGAAATAGTTGCTAAGGTTGTTACGAATATCAAAAATATTTCAAAAAGTCGAATCTTGAGTCAACAACAGAACGTATTATGAATGTTTATCCTAAGAATGAACTGATGGCCATCCTGCTTGCTATCGATCTCGAAAATCAATATCAAGAGATTCGGCAAAATGATTGATTCATCTTTGAATGAAGATAGTGAATCTATCAACATTCGAAGATAAACAATTAATGTTGTAAATTTGAAAGAATAGCGAAATCTAAATTGGAAAATGGATCAAGCCAAAATTAAAACAGAAATAATTAAGATATTGATGTTCGAAATATTCAGTAAGAGTTTGACTCTACAGAATGTTAATGAACTTTTTCTTATGAAACACATTCAAATATTTTCTCAGGTAGGCAGCAATAAACTAAATCGTTAATTCTGAAAATGCTTTTTTTTAGAAGTTTTCAATCATTTTGACTTAAAATATTCAATAGTTGAAAAGAAATTCTATGTTTGAATTATTTTGTAATAACCTGTCTTCTTCCAGATGTCGATGAACTAAAGAATTACACTCATTTAGAATGATGGAACTTACTACTAATAAATCTTAAGTTTACATTAAGTAATAGTTCTATGAAACCATTCATGGTTTTCGAGAAAAACATGCCTAATATCGCTATTGTTTTTATCGAAAGTTTATAATTATGTTAATGTTTCAATATAGACACTCATTGATCTTGAACTCTACGATAATCAAATCGGTGTTGATGGAGCAGAGCATATTGCTGATGCATCCCGAACAAATAGGATACGTTTTCTAGTCATATAACTTCTCTATTATTTATTTTCATTCTGTCGTAAAGTCTTGGCTCGGATTCGACATATAACACCTATAATTCCTATTTTTTTGAAAAATCCTATATGTTGTCCTATATTACCTATATTTTCACGATATTTGACATTTCCCTGAGGGGGAGTACAGGGATCTTCACGACACTGAAGCCCTCCCTCCCAGACGGTCATCAATTACTATGAAAAAACCTGGCAGTGGGAAAACTTTTTTCCTGCAAGTGAAGCATATAAACTTTAGGCGCCGCTTGATGTACAAAACCTAAATAATTTTGTTCAATTTTTAGTGAAAATGATCGTATAATTCAGAAAACGAAATCCTATATATTGGTATTCCTATAATGTCAAAAACTTGTAATCCGAGGCCAGCCTAAACTTTTCATAAACATCGAAGAAATCTTTAATCAAACTACATAATATATCTATAGCAGAATAATCTTCAGGAATAAACTACAACTTTAACTGATATTCATTCAATTGAGAATAGCTAAGTATTTTGAAGTTCAATGGATGACATGTCGATATTCTAGACAAATAGATTATATTTCAAACCTCTGAGTACAGTTTAATTAATCAATATTACATAATAATTGGTCTTGTGCAAATAGTTTAAACTATTAAATCCATTCTAATGAAATTAAATATTTATGGAAAATTTTCTAATACAAATTTTTAAAAAGAAATGCTGCTATATATGTTTTCTTTGATAATTCATTCAAGATTTTCTACTGGAGTCTATATTTTTCTTTCTTCACAAGTTAAAGACGTCAAGAAATGATGCTGAACGAGATCTCGTTCGTTATATCCATCATCGTCGACTCCTATAAGAATCCAGAGTAGTATTTAATTAATCTACTTCGATTTTCGATGTTTCTTAAGCGTAGCATAGTACCGAAACCCTTTTAATCAATAATTTTACGCATTCGTCAATAAAACTGCGACGTAAAATAATCCCGTACTTTTTAAATGGAATATTTCATCTAAAAGAGTTTCTATTATTCATCATCATATAAAATTCTACCAAATTTGTATAAAATAAATAACTTTTCATCGAATAATAGAATTTGTCGAATTGTTTTCAACTGATAAGTTGTGTTTTTTGGTTTCTCATATTTTAACTGAAAATTGATAATCAAAATACGGCAATTAATTCTTTGAAGAATTGATTATATGAATTTGATGAACAGACTCGTTTCTTTTTTCTATCCGATGGAATCGATCTCTTGACTGTTGCGAAGATTCAAGATTACTAATTCATCCAAGTCTGTTCTTGTTTTACAATTTAAATCGATGATCTATAGACACTAAAAAACCTGGAATTTGATAAAAATAAAATTAAAGATCATGGTGCAGAACATTTGTCCTATTCAATTAAATTCAATAAGTTAACTGACTTGTCTAATTGAGTTCATAAGAGAGCATGCATGAGAAAATCGCACAACCCTCTAATAGGTCATAACATGATTTTTTTCTAACACTCCCTTTCTTTTATTTCATTCGATTCTACGTGAAAAACTGAGGTAACGAAAATTTTTAAACTCTTGTAAACCCTTCCATTGCAGAGTTATTGGCATTTCAATTGAAGCACCCTTGAAAATTGCGAAAAACAAGAAACGTCAGTATATTTCACTTTATGAAGTCAAATTGAATCGTCTGGCGGCAGAAAACATCTCATTCGAAAGAGCGTCAAAGCTTGCATCGCGTGATATCTTTCATCTTTTTGACATGTTTATTTGGAAAAGCATTTTCTTTTTGAAAAAAAGAATTGTTTTTTCGCAATTTTCAAGGGTGCTTCAATTGAAATGCCAATAACTCTGCGAAGGAAGGGTTTACAAGAGTTTAAAAATTTTAGTCACTTCAGTTTTTCACGTAGAATCAAATGAAAAAGAAGAAAGGGAGTGTTAGAAAAAATCATGTTATGACCATTCTCGAGGTTCGCATGCATTATCTCTCAAAAATTATGAATTTTCAGTGTGTCCCACATATCTGTGTGAATTTCTTCAATAATCAAACTGAAGAATCCAGAAATGCAATAGAGAGACGCAAGAAGAGAATTCGTCAAGATTCTTTTTCTTTTTATTAATGTGGAAGAATTTTCTCAGATACTGTATATTAGTTTATTTAAATTGAATCTAAACGATGTGCATGTTGAGTTTGTTATCAACGCTTCTCGCTGAAAATTGTAATTCGACAATAGAAATGTGAAATTTACTATCGTATTTCTTTGTCTTGTTGTCGTGTAAAACCAATGCTTTCCTCTCTATAAGAATCTCTCATTGTGTATCCAGTGAGCAAATGGCACATTTCAGTTGATGAATCTCATCAAAAGAATAACTTCTACTCAATGATTATTAACGATCTATTGTCTTATGTTTTGTATAAATATCTTCAAGGAGAAATCATTTTCTCAACCAAAAACTTTCATTTCTTATTTCTGAGTACAATTTTAGCCAAGTTTTCGCCAACAATACAGTTTTACAATAAATTCAAATGTCTACATTTTCAAAAAGTAAATGTGAGTAAAAATATTATCTCGAACAAATTTCTTGATCAAAGAACTAACTACGAAATATGAAAATAATATTTGCTTCTCGATCAATCTGAATCCGACGAAAGTGAGTGGAGATATTAAATAAATAACATTTTTTTATTGAACTAAATCGAAAACGTTTTTCTCCAAGCTTTTTCGTCAACTGAGAGAATTTCCTTAGTTTTATCCTATGAAGCGAATATCTTTTTACAATCAATTGTGAACAGCTTTATAAAATATAAATTTTAAACATTCAAAATAACTTATCTATATCATTAGGAGTTGTTTTCTCACATAGAATGTATAAACAAGACAAATCTTTGAACAACTCTTTTATTTCTTAAAAGTATCATGTAACTTCACTGAATAGCAATCATCATCATTTAATTTTAATTTAAATCATAATGTAGTTTCGATATCCTATCAGAAACTTTTCTCATCTCATTGGTGATACTATCGATAAGCTCCTATCTTGACAATATTGATCTACATTTTATTAGATCACAATGATCTACAACAATTGATAATGTCTTAAATATATCGTATCTCAACACGTTGCGAGGTCAACAAAATAAGAAATAAATTTTTAATTTCATCCATAATTATGAAAGTTCATGTTTCATGAGTTTGCAAAGAACACATTACATGATGATCAGATGCATTCAAATAGCTACTCTCTTTCAGACTTATTGCGTCTTCTACAAAATCGATAGACGTTCGACAATAACAGTTAATCATTTTCACTTTATTCTTTTTTCTTATAGACACTTAGTTTACTTGACTTGCACGAAAATGAAACTAAATAGAATGGATTAAAATATCTTGAAGAGAGAATAAAAGCTAAACGTGTAAGTTAATTTTCTTGCTAATCTCTCTAGTGAAGATGATGTTCGAATATTTATAAAACTTCATTTGAAATTGCTAATAATTAACGCTTTAATTATTCTAAAGAATCTTTATTTAGTACTACGTAGAACGATTATTTTCTAACTCAGCTAAGGTAAAATTCGACTTTAGATTCTTATTAATATAATCGCTATGTATTATCAAGACATAAATCCTGTTCACACATTTTTCATAGATGTTTCACAGAGGTCCAACCAGGCTACTAGACTTGTCTGCCTGTGACAGGCACAGGCGACAACTTTGAGGCCTATGGCCTTCCTGACTACTTTTCTTGTATGATAGGAAGTTTTTATCACATAAATTAGTATTATGTTTAAGGAGTAAATTCCATTGAGTTTACTTTTAAGAATGTTATATGAATAATAAGAATGAAAAAAACTAATTGAAAAAAACATTTATGAAGGACTCTAACAAAGGAATCAACTACGAAAATTACGAGTAATTAAGATAAAGAGAGACTCGATACACTGCAAAGCTGGCCCTAAGAAAGATATTGTTGAACTCAATTTGTTTCGTGTGTATTTCAAAACTGATCACTGCAGGACTTTGACATTTTTGCGTCTGTTCCCAGTACACAGATCGCTTTATTTAGTCCATCAGTATTTTAAATTCGAATATTGGGATTAATCGGTTCTATGTAATTATCAATGTGGCACCAATCTCACGAATTGTCGTAGTGTGAAAGAAATATTTAAAAGTTTTGAAATATTGGAAAAGTATTTTAAAAATTGACTACTGAAAAACTCCTGAAGAAAGCTTGCACAGACACAACTATGAGTGTTTTTCACTAATATTGTGTAGATTTAGATCAAAAAAAGTACACTTTGAGCATGGAATAATCCTACGGATTAGTATTTAGCACTGCATAGACTTGCACAACTTTTAAAATCTTTCATTGACGTCCTCCTTGGAAAAAATGACTCCATGTCCCCTCAGATCGATGTCAAAAGCTGAATCTGGTTCAAATAACGCTTTCATAATTCATGCAAACTTTATAAGGCGTTTCTGTACGATTGTGTAGCTGCAGAGTTTTTTTTCTTCTAATGAAATTACCCTTTGACGTGATTCTTTTTTTGGTCTAGAAGTGAGAGTGCTGGATCCATTTTTTTCTAAGAAACATCGAAGAAGAATGTTGAAAAGTACCGTAGAACTACTCGGCACAAAATATTAATCAGCAGGATTATTTTAGTGCTATTCAAACGATGCTAATTCTGACATAGAATCTACGAATTATGGGTCGAAAAATGCTCAAAATCATATCTGTGGAACAATATTCATCATACATGTTCCCTGGTCTTTGCATTCTTTCGAGTTATATTAATATTTAGAACTATTAAAAGTGTCTGTTGAGTTAATAACTTACAACGTAGCTTGATTGACTAACTTACTGGCGCCAAAATAGATATTAGTTATCTTTAACGGTAGGTTTTGTATTCTCATTGACAATATAAAGTGATCTCAGTATAGCATAAAAAAGGTGCGACAGTGTGAGCTGCACAAATGATTACTTTCAAAATCCTTGTGCAACAACTGTAAATAGAATAAAAACTACATCTGTCGAGTAGAAAAATCTCGTCAATTATTGGCTTCTCTTTTCCATGTCAATTATTATTTCGTACGAGCCATTTTTAAATTGCAGCTAATTCAGGTGACGTTGAGCGAAGCTTTCTACTATACACTTAATAGCCCTGTACGTGGTTTATATTGATTGTAACTATGAACGATGTTTTTGTCTGTAAGATTCATTCGACTTGTTCTTCAGCAACGATCGGATCGATTTCTAAATATTAATGTGTATTTCTTTATTTTCCTAAGTACTCATATTTTTCAATTCATACTAAACGTAGAGTAAAACTCTATACCATTTATGTCCTCAATATGTAACTATCATATTAATTTCACAGCTATCTATGGTTGCTCGAAAGCAATCATATCTTAGTAGAAGCTTCTTTATAGTTAAATATAAATGCTTTTATAGTCTGACTCTAACCAACGAGCAAGGTTTCCCTATGATTAAGATTTTTGGTTTGCAACTCTAACAAAGTGTGTCAGACAGATCAGAAAGAAACACCATGTTACAGCGGACGAGTTTACATATCTTGAGTTTTCACACCAGAAAGTGTTCATCATTGTCATCTGAATTAGCCTAGTGGTTGACTGAACGTTGTATGAAATTTAGTACTAAATCTATGTTATAATGTACAAGGTTTCTTCAGTTTTTCAGGGAACTTTCATATGATTGGTCACAGAATGAGGAAAAGAATACACATATATATGTCCGTCGTATAAGTCCGTCCGTTCATAGTTTATAGACATATACGCCCTATGTGTTCATTCATTATGTAGCTATATATGTATAAGTCATACTTTATACTTTTTTTTCTTCTACACACACAGCAGCAACATATTCACAGAACTTTATTTGTACTATTAAATTTTTTGAGAGTAAAAATAATAAACAATTGTATCGACGCTGAATATTGCAAGAACTCTTTTATTATTAGCTGACTGAAAAGAGATTAAGTACGTGAGTGATTTAATAATTAACCGCGGATTAATTATCCATATATTTATAAAAAATAAAAATTGACATATTTGCAACATAGGGTATATTATTTGCCACAAGCATTCATATTGAGGAACTTTCATATGATTAGTCATATAACGGAAAAAAGGTATACATATATATATATGCATGTCTGTCACATTTTGTTTAATTTTTAATTTTGTTTTCTTTTTCTACGCACGCTGCAAAAACACAGTATAGAGCTGTAAATGATTTACTTTATCACTAACTGACGCCCAACTGTTTAGTTCTTATATTACATAGATTAAGAGAAACAGAAAATAGAAGTAATCTCCAAGAAAAGGAGAAAAACGAAGAAGTTGCACTTAATTTAAATAACACCAAGTATTATATAAAGTGAAGTTTCTGTAATAAAATCGATTAACTCGAAGCCATCACTTTTCAAATTTCTTTCTACAAAATGACAGAGAAACAGCAAAAGCTAAACTAATAGATGAAAACATAGTGAAAGAAATTGTAGGATTGCAAAGTATTTTAAATATTTTTTCTTGGGATAATCTCAGGATTTTAACAAAATTCAATGATATAATCTTCCAAGAGCAATGCAATACTTTCTAAATTCGATTTATTTTCTTATATAATAACTGTATACCCACTACTTCTCGGTTAAAGGATCGAGTTGATGGTCAAACGAAGTCAAGATAAAATATACCAGAACACTTCAGCTACCTAATAATGGATTTAAGAATCCAAGATCTTCTTTAAAAATAATACTAACTGTGCATGAAGACAAAATGTTAGTCAGACACTTAGTTTTTCTGTACCACCAATCAAGCTCTCTAAAAACTAATTATATGTAATAACAAGCCAGTCTTATATCAACAGATATATATTTCATAAAGTAATATGCGTGCTATCAAAACTAAATGTAAGATACGTAACTACGAATGGATTGGTCATTGTTATTCTATGCATAGCGATACTGAGATTGAAACACATAACGTTTTCAGATTGCGTGTCGATCACGTTTTATTCATAAGTCGTACGCTGACTGAGAAAAATATTCGAATCATGTTTTTACCTGATATAGAAAATAGAGTGATGTAGAAAAAATTTAAACGATGTATTCATTCAGTCGGTACTGTTAAACTATGAAAGATATGCTGAACTTAATTTTACATTACGTATAAATTTATTCGTATATATTTTCATTTCATATCATTTTCTAATTGATACTGAAGCAGATTTTAACAATAGGTTTCGATCGGCAAATAATCCTTGGCCGAAACAAGCCACTGTGTTCACAAAGTTTTGTCTTTCTTTCTTATAATCAGGTTGCTGTTAGATATACAAATTGTTCCTTTAAACTTCGAATAGAAGTTAATAGATGTCATCGATAAATCAATGGTTCATAAATGGTTTGACTTTATTGAAATTTTTCTAGTTTTACTTGAAGTATTGCTGCGTAATTGCGAGCTGTAAGTAGAAATTGATCTTTGATAGGAAACATTCACACATCTCCAGTACGAAACCAAATGTAAAAAGCACAAAAAGTATATCATGCTGCTTTTATTTTTCCAGTTGTTTTGATTACTCTGAAGTATTTGATTACATGATTTTACGCTTAATAGACTCTTTTTTTCTAATTGAAATTTGATGGAAAATCGAGAAAAAAAGAGAGGGTAGTCAGGGTCGTTTTTAATTTAAACAAATGTTCTATTGATTTCTTTACAAAGCATTTGATTTCATTGCTATTTCGTTTTACCTATGACTGTAATAGTTTCTCCAGTACTCATATTTCATTTAGTCTTATTCAGAATACCCTCCAAAGTTATGTGGTACTAAATGATTGAGAGGGGATCGAGCGTTCCAATCAGTTGAACACTGTTGATCTGATTCACTTTTCACTTGTTAAAATCTTAGATCTATCTAGTCCGATCAGAAATGGATCAGTTAAAAAATATTTCAGGTCAATGGTAATCAGGACAAAGTGACTTATCCCATTGCATCATACAGTGCCATAAACTTGCTCATATTTGTTTACTTTCTCGGGGATAAAAACGTTTGATGCTCTCTACAGAGCTCAAGAATAAGAATCGTTTTCAAATGAGTTAATTTCTTCGTCGTAGATCTTTAATTTTCATTGTTTAAACCGTGCAGACAAACAGAACGTTTCTTTGTAAACGACAATCCAAATCTAAATGCAATCTGCAATAATGCACTTATGAGATGCGTTACTCTTCAAGAGTACATTGTTTATTGGATGTTTTAGACGATCGAAAAACAAAACTTTTGAAATAAGTCTTTTAGATATTTCTTGTTGGAGGATAGAAACTTAAACTGAGCAAATTTTACGCTGAGAATCAGTTACAGTTCTTCTCTGTAGGCGATGAATCAACAAGTTCAAGAAATAAATAAATGAGATTTTGATTGAGTAAATCATGACGTTGATTTATTTCAATATATTCTACATCAACGTTCGACTGTAACTGACTGATATCTGGAAAACAGTGACTAATTTATTTATTTATTTTCATAAACAAACAATTAGTAATTGATTTGAATATTGTGATTCAATATTTATTTGTCCAGAAGAAAATTTCAATTAAAACTGTAGTTTGATAATGACATTCATTTCTCTAATCATGCAATAATGAAGTGCTCGGATTTCACAAAAGAATAGAACTTTCATATGGTTTCAGTGTCCGATGACGATACAATATAAACTGAACATTTTCTCACTATATTCATGCATCTATAAGTCAATGCGATGTGAACATTTTTAGTTGAATATTTTCCACTAGAGTAACAATTTCATTTGAATCGCACAAAAAAAAACGAATGAAAAAATAAAAGTTCGAATATAAATAAATTATTTTAAATTCGCCAATCGATTTGAGTTGTATTTTGATTTGTCGCATTTGATCGATTTCCTGATAGATAATCTTGTTCATGTCGAAACGATGGATGTTGTGCTAATTGTTGTTGTCCAGTAGCACTCATTTGCTCGTATGCTTGAGGATCGATTTTAACAACGGGTAAACGAACAACTTCTAATTCAATAATAGCACGTGGCTTCGAATATGAATAGATTATATTATGGGGGGGTGGTGGTGTTCGACGAGCTTCAGGCGGCAATGAATGTTTAATAATTCGTTTAGGTGGTGGCTTATATGGTAACCATTGTTCAATAAAGATAGGACCTTGAACGTAAATAAATCTATATAATCGGAACTTGATAGAAATAATAACGTACGTGGTTTTGGCGGCATTTCCGGAAAACGATGAATGATGATCTTAGAAAGAATTTTATTTCAAAGGTTTACATTTTAGCAGAAATACGAAAAAATATTTAACCTGTTGTGGTGGTTGTTTCGGTGGCGGCAGGTACTTGTTAAAAATAATCGGTTGTTCAGGCTCAGTTGGTGGAGGTGGTGGTTGACTTTTAAAGATTAATGGTGACGGTGTTCGAGGTTCTCGTTGGCCAACACGAACATGAATCGGTGGCTTTGGTGCTTGTGGTTTTAGTAAAACTTCTTGAATTTGAATTTCAATCGGTTGCGGAGTTGGCGGCTGTAATTGACGTACATAAAGTTTCTGTTTGTATACTTGTTCTTTACTATCACGTTCTTCGAATACTGGATTTGGATCTAAATTCAACTCTGTCATTGAATCAGCAAGACCTGCTGCCTACAACATACAATAAGTCGAATTTCATTTCTAATTAAATAAAAAGAAAACGAAATCTGTTCACTTACTTGACCTGTTGTTTGATGGTTTCTTAATTCATCATCACTATTTGGAGTTTGTCCTCTTGATCGTTGTACATTAGTTCTATTTTGAGGGTTAGCATCAGATTGGTACGATCGAAAAGCTGAGAGATTTTCGTAATCTCGATTGATAGTAGGTTTTGCTTCGATTTTTACTTCAGTTTGCGTTAAATCTAGATGTTGTCCACGATCTTGTTCATGCCTATGTAATATACTCGTCACATAATTTGTTATCGATGCTTGTGTGGAAGTTGTTTGTTGATCTTCTGAGAATGATTCTTCATCGTGGATATCCGGCGCTGGAGGATCGCGGGAAGGTCCCTTGCTGGCCATTGTTTTCTAAAATATGTTCTGAAGGTTATTTATCGTCGCTTCTTTACATAGAGAAAACGTGAATAGCGAAGAGTATAGTTATGTGTATGGGTCCTTGTTATCTATGAAAATGTGCAGCCAATCGTAGAGATACTGACACATTGCTTTTTTACCTTCAAATATTTGTTTATTATTATGTTTTTTTTCTTTCTTTCCATATTTTGATTAATTGATTGTACTGATTTATTCGTGCAAGCAGCGTGATGCAAATAAGAATATCAGTCGAGATATATCTACTTCGATAAAGATACACATCGAATGATTATCAAGAGCTATCAGCTTTACGATCGAACTCTCGCCAATGTGAGGAATAGAAACGTTGCCAAGGTTTTGCTTGTACTTTTCATAAAAGTTCCTTTGTTCACATACATATTCATTTAAACTCAAAAATTATTTCAAATCATACAATATATCAAACTGTCTCTGGAAGACAATTGTTTTTCATTTTTCAACAAACGTAATAAAATCGATAACACTGATCTTGCTTGATAGGTTTTCAAAGAAACATTAATTTCCTTGCTCCAAAACGTTCTATTTCACTGTTAAAAATTCGATCTTTTCTATTTAACTAGATAGATATTCTTGACCGATGAGAAAGAAAGTTTTATGCAATATGTGACAATTACAAAGAGAATTTTTAAAAAGCATTTGCACGTAAATAGAACCGATTGCCTTAGGATAATATTGGAAATCAACATGGTTCATAGCCTACCTTCAATCGTACTCTCGATCAGCAAGCGATTAATCAACTTGAAAACATTCACTAGTGATATCTGTTTGTTATTGATAAATGAATCTAAGAAGAAGATTATTCAATCACTAATTTTTGATCGCTTCGATGCATACGATCATCCCAAGTAAAATACAATGTTTGATTGACAAAAGTTACACTATGTAAAGAAAAACAAGAAGATAAAAAAAATGAGTAGGTACGAACGAAACACCACATTCTATAAAATAACGAAAATCATAATGCATTTTCATGATAATCATTATTACGATGATGGTTGATAATCACAGTGACTCCAAACATGCAATGATTAATAAAGCATGCAATCAAAAGTAGAATAGTAGTCAAATCAATCATACTTTTATCCAAAATGAGCAAATTCATACAATCATCATTACAAGCAATAAACAGATATCTATTATAAAAAATTGACTCGTTTACTAGTTCTAAAACCAATATTCTTTTCGTATGATTTAAGAAATCTATAAGGAAATAATTAGTTCAACTGTTAACTTTTACTATAACATTACTATGAAGAATGAGAAACAAGATTTGACCTTCAAGTAAACAATATTGTTTTTTCATGTGTTTCAGTGCTGATTGAGAGTGACAACCATAATGCACATTAAATTCGAAATGGAGAGAAAAATATGTTGGTGCAAAGATAAGTATACAGGTTGCGGTTTGTCAGTGGGCTTTGTAAAAAGGTTGAATATTAAAGACGACCTGTAGAAAAGTGTTAAATACTCTATCAGTCGATAAACGATGACAAGATTCAGTTTCTGATCGATGCATATGATTGAAAGATTCTCCGTGCGTTTGTTGAACCATCTCTATTAGACACGAAGTTCAAAAGTGGATTGAGCTATGAGATAAAACTTTGTTTTTTTTCAATTAAATTATATTCAAAAACGATACACGTTCTTGTCGATTGTGTACATATTTTCCAATTTGCTTGCATACCATAGAATCAAGTTGATGGTTATAGATCGACACAGTGTTGCAATTCCTGTCGCTACATACTTAGACAAAACGAAGGCGAAGCTATCTATCAACATTTTTATATGCTACTGAATAGTATTCGAAAAATAACGTAAAATATCGAATTGACGATCAAGATTTTCATTGACATATACCTTTTTTCTTCACTAATAATACAGTGAAACTCGTGATCACCTTATCTTTTTTTTCTCCTTAAACAATAGCAGACAAATGTTTTTGTAAACAGTTCTCAAATATTTGATTGAGCAACTTGTATTTTTGTATTTTAGGATTGAATAACAATGTTAGAGAGGAGTGATTTTTAATTTTCATCGATGTCTTCAAAAAAGTATCACAATAAAACTTTAGTTAGGTCACACATATGCACATTAGAAAAAAAATAACATCAATTATTCTTTCATGATCCTCTCAAGCGCACTAACTTGACATAGGTCAATAGTAGAGCCGCCAGAGATTCAAAAAACCATGTTTCAGAGTTCGAACAATCGAATACTCGAAATGCTGAGTAAACTCAAAGTCTTGTCGTTTCTTGATAATTATTCCGACATAAAGATAGCGAATACCGTGACTTAGAGATTCAGTTCCTGAAAGATGGCTTGAAGCTTTCTTGTCAAACATACATTAAGAAACAAAGAGAAATTATTTCATTTAGAATCTAGAAAAATCAACCGGAACTGAGAAGATAAGTAGATTCTTTTCACAAGATATTTCATAAAAAGATTAAATTGAATAGCGTGACTCACCTTAATGCTAAATTATACAGCTATCAAATGTATAGATCTAAAAATTTTCATACGAAAATAAATTTCGTGACTGAAGGTCTACATAGTGTAAATAATTTTTAATTTTCTAAAACTAGGAATGAACTATGTTCTATATTTATTACTATGTAGAAATGATGTGATTAAACAATGAAAGAGTAGAACATATACATATACTTTTTCTTTTGTTTCAAAAAAAACTGAAAGGAGAATGTGCATGATAGTTGAAGAAAGAATTGATTAAAAGAATCGCTATCAATTCAATGACATTTATTTTAATCGACTTCTTCGATAGTAAAGCTTTCATTGAAATATTGAAGAATTTGTGAATGAATTTCGTGGCATATGTTTTCTTGACAGGTATCATCTTTGAATGAATCATGGGAGAATTTTATAGAATTTTATTTGCTGCAAATATCGATCTCTCGAGTTTCTACTAATTTCACCTATCGTAACTCATGGAAATTGATGAAAAGGGGTGCATTGACAGTATTCAATTTACGAATTAATTCCTCGAAGTATCTTTCGAATGGCAAGTTCAGAGACTAAAGAAATTGCCCTCTTATATATATGTTGCCATTCGTCATATTAAGCATATCTTATTTACCTCGTAGAACTACCATGAGCAAACGCTTGATATAATCCCGTGAAGTTCTACCGATATTTAATCGTAATCCATGTAATTTAAAGATCTGTCATGGCCTGTGATAGAACATTAATGACTTTTCAATGTAATATAAGTTATACTTGAATAAATAAACTATTCAGCGTCTGATTTGATTAAGTACTACTTGATTCATCAGCCCCAGTTGCTATGAAACGTCTGAATATCTAGATCGAGAAGTAAGGGCTGATTCCTGCACCAAACGCTCGGAATATCGCCCCTGTGTACCAGAGATTCACTTCTTCTTACTGTAGTATCCGATGACCAGAGCAATCGATCTAGATACATATAGTTCATTACACATTACAAATTATGTTTGACAAAAATTGTTTCGAAAATTCACTAAGACGATCGCTTCAGTAAAAATGTCGAATGTTCCGTTGGAGTATTCTAATTTGAGTGTAAGGAAACGCAGTTTATAGTATGTCGTGAGCGTCCGTAAGAGAAGTTATTTCGAGCTTTCGTTTTCCAACCACAGTAGAATCCAGTTGCGATGAAACAATTTCCCTTCTATGCAACTGATTTTCGAAATAGATCTACTAGAAATAAACTTTCGCTTTCTTTTCCGAATAGATTTATTATACAGGTCAAAAATGATATTTTCCAAATAATAAACTAAAATGAATGAATCAACTTCGTTTATCTGACTTTATGTTGAAGTTTTCATTGGAATAACAGATAACAGTGACATAAATCTACTATTATTGATTCGATTTGATTTGAGCATTGAATAAATAATGATGAAATATCGATCTCGAATGATAGATTTATTTAAAAGTTTGTTTTCTATGAGCGTCAGATCTGTTTTCATTTAAATTATGATAGACATCGAAGTTTTCACTATTCAATAAAGTGTGAACATGTATCAATACTTAAAGATGATTTAGCATCATAATATGATATAGAAACCAAAATTTCCCTGTAACTTTTTATTTGACCTTCGACAAAGCAAAATGCGATTCAATCAAATCTACCCATAGAATTCAGATCAATAAAAATTCGGCAGTATACAGGTAATCCACCAACAACATTAGTGTCATTTTCAGAGTATGGCTGTCTCTTGAATCTACTAATAACTTATTAGTAGTAAGTGTTCCTGTCAATCGAAACAAAAGATTTAAATGATATAACCAGGATTTTTCTTAGTATTTTGTTCAATAAATAGAGTATTCATATTTCTATCTAAATTGCTTTTCAAATAAGATTTAATTTTCTGTGAGAAATATGAAATGTGAATTACTTGTCGTTCTCGCGAAATCGGTTCGATTTCGTTGAATTCTAATTGAAGATTGCAGAATAGACAACATATATAGAACGATTTTTCATTTGAAAAAGAAAGCAATTCGTGTGTAGTGTATTCTACGAATTTACACATGACGAAGAGTCCATATTGATGCACTCGTTTATGTCTTTTGCTACATCCTATTACTGAATAGAACAAATAACAACTATTGAATATAAATGGAGAAAATCTTATGTGAGAATAATTATGAGACTATTTTTCTTTATTTTCAAAGAGCACAATCTAACATATCTTTTTCGAAATCAGAGAAAATTGACCTACAAAATATTCAAATATAGAGATAGCTTTACAGAAATGTCCTCGAAGCAGGAGAATCACTCCCTCCTCTGTGATGCCGTCCCTTGGTGTGGAAAATTTATCGTATGCTGTTCCTTCAAGTAATTGCAGGTAATTCAATGAATTGAACGATACTTATCTATCTAGGCATAACATTCATTGGCAACAAATTGATAATAATCAAACAATGCAAATAGAATTTTATCATCGATTATGTTCTTACAGAATTATATTCTTAAAACAATACACGTGATTAAGAAAACTAAACCAACCGATTGAGAAACTCGATATGTTGACGACAAAATAAAGTTATATTCAAGTTGTTCTTGGTCTAGTGAATCACAATCTGAAAATAGTGTTGAAATGTATAAGGTTAGAAATTTGAACCATGTCCCTTCTCCCTCCATTCTATACCGACAATGGCAAGCTGCTGTGGAGTACTATCCAACTCTATGTGTAGCTAACATCTGCCTAGTTGAAATATATATTTGCTAGTATCTCTTTGTCGATGCCCTGTACTTTAACGTAAGCAACAATGAAGAACTACGCTCGAATATATTTGTGAGAGTAGCAGCTTTTACACGATTAGGAACATTAGTTATTTTTGATTCATTAGAACTAATAGTAAGTCGAGTTGTGCGATAAAGTTTATTCATAGAAATAATGATTATACGCAACTCATCGTCAAGTTTATAAAAAGGAAAGACTAATCGAATCGTTTGTCGAAAACGTTTCAATGAAATAATGATGATATGATAAACATCGAATTTTAATTCTGTAAGAAACAAGTAGAATGTGGATTTAACAATTCGAGTTTTTATTTCACAGATGAATAAACTATACAGAGACCAATAACCTTAGTCAAGGTAATAGATTGAAGTGGATTTGTTAATATTATTAATCAACATTTACTTTCGTCTTTATTTAAAACTCATTGATATTTACAAACTATTTGTTTCATATATTTGCAATGGAAATCTTCTTTGTTAACCTTCATAAAGTATTTTCATTCTTTTGTGAAAAATAAATTGAGTTTAACTTGATGTTTCATTTATTGATTTTGCCTATTCTTCTTTTATCCACTGTTGCCTTTGATGATGAAAACTACAACATTCACGGAACGACTGATTCCCAATGGAATTTCGTTCGAGATTTATTCAGAGAAAACTTTCAACGGGGAGAAGATTTAGGAGCATCGATTGCGATTTATCATAAAGGAAAATTAGTTGTTGATCTTTACGGTGGATGGTTCGATGAATTTAAAACTCGTACCTACGATAATGATACATTACAATTAGTATTCTCAACAACAAAGGGTGTAGTAGCTGCAGCAGTTGCACTTGCCGTTCAAAAAGGTCTTGTAGAGTATTCATCAAAAGTTACAAACTATTGGCCTGAATACGGAATCTATGGAAAAGAAAACACAACTCTTGCCGATATTGTTTCTCATCGGGCTGGATTATCTTCTGACATAAATCCGCCCGAACTAATGTTAAATTGGACAGCAGCTATTCGCCAACTTGAGCAGACAACACCCGAATGGATTCCTGGAACAGCTCACGGCTATCATGGATTAACCTATGGATGGTTAGCCGGAGAAATCATTCGAAGAGTCGATCCTATGAAAAGAACATTTGGACAATTTATTCAGGATGAAATTTCAAAACAATTAGGTATTGAATTTTACATTGGCTTGCCAAAACAACTCCAAAATTGGGTGTCGCCTTGGTTTTTCGATTCAAATGTCCGAACTAATTTCGGTGAAACCACTCTTTCTGAACTATCTATGTTCAATGATCACCGATATCAACAAGCAGAAATTCCCGGTGTCAATGGAATAACAAATGCTCGATCTTTAGCTAGGTTTTATGCTTCTTTAATCAGTCACGTAGACAATAATCAACCGTATAGATTATTAGATGAGCAAACTTTATCTTTAGCAATAGCATCAAATACACCTGCCAATGAAATTGATCTTGTACGTGGATTTCAAAATTCATTTGCTATGGGATTTCAACTGTTTCATAACGATTGGAAAGCATTGGGCCCAAGAACATTTGGTCATGAAGGTTCAACTTGTAAATAAAAACGAACATCTACTAATGAGTTCGGATTTGTTTTAGGTGCCGGTGGTTGCATTGCCTTTGCTGATCCAGATAATAAATATTCATTTGCCTACGTTGTAAATAAATATACCATTAAGAACAATCCACAAGAAGTAAGTCATCGTGCAAAAAAAATAATTCAACATATACTATCATTTATTCGTACCAATTACGCCAAATAAAATAAATCCTATGAATATTGTTTTTATTTCTTACTTTATCAAATGGATTTTTCAGTCGAACATTTTTAGCAATGCCGGTTATTTATTAGAGTAAAAACAAACATAATATCAATTTGAAAACTTTCACGAAAATACATTGTTCTATTAAAAGAAATTATCTGAATTAAAAAATATTTTAAAAACAAATTTCAATTGTTCACCTTTACTTGCGGCTCGCTTTTAAAACTTGTCATTCGATAAACTCAGTTTCAAGATATCTTTCGAACTCTATCGTCAGATATAAGACAGGATTGATTCATGAAAGATTCTTCTACTTGGTTCTTATCAGATTAACTAACAAAGAATTAGTTGCTCTTAAATCAGATGAATATGTTCAATAATACATCTGTACTATGCATTCGTCTGCAATCCGAATTTTCATAGTTTTCTTTTAATCTATTATTTTCTTATCATCATATCACTTTAACACATACTAGACCCAACCCCGATTTTACCAATTGTCGTGTCAAATTAGACCTCCATCTGATTCGAACTAGACGGTACCAATTTTTGATACGTTTCGTTAAATTTTCTAAAACACGTCTATAATTCAGAAATCTATCCCATGTTGAAAACTATGGGTCAGTTCCTTCTAAAAATCAATGGAATATGGAAACAGGACTTTGATTGAATAGTTTTCGAACTTTTACCACGTATTCCAACGAATCCCAATGCTTTCTGGCGGGAAACTAGCGGAAAACATTGGAGAAAGTTTCTTACCGAAATACTGTTTTGTGTTCTTGTTTCAGCAATTTCCCTGCTGGATATGATTAAGTTGGCACCGTTTTTTCTATCGGTTCCTGCGGTATCCAGTGCCAAGAACGTTCGATTTGAGAGATCAGATAAAAACCTTTTCCATCTTGATTCTATTCATATTCGGTCGAGATCAAAGTTTTCCTATTCGTACCCGACGGGCTCTATCTCCAACTGCATTAAATGAAGGTGTCAACGAATTAGTTTTAGTGAAAAATAGAAGATATTGAATTACTAAATTCGTGTAAGAGATCACAAAATAGAGTAGCAAAGATGCCACCTTATTTCCAATTGTAGCTTCAAAAGTGACAAAATTTAGTGAGATTTTTCAATACCATTGAGTAGCACATATTTTCTAATTCAGTTAGCGAGGGGGTACCTGTATTTAAGAGGCATTAAGGTCTAGTCAATGTATTATGTTGAAGTCAATGTCTAAATACTTCGAATTAAACGTGTCTAATAACAAGTTCATCGGTGACTGGTTAAGACAAAGTTTCAAAGAGAATAATTCTTAAGACGCTGTGAAATGTCCAATTATCAGAATGTGTAATTAATAATAATTTGAAAAATCTATTTGAAATAAATTCATTTTCCAAACTCATTTAATAAAGACATCATTCTTGATCTTAAAGTGATTAGTAAATCAGTGAAAAGAATCTTGTCGTCGAAATCAACAGATCCGATCTTATTAACGATTGAGACAACTTAATTCATTGTCCTAAACGATATTTTTAAAAAGAACCTTGTTCAATTTTTGGCAGTAGAGGCTGAAAGAGATGATTCCTTGAAAAAATCTATTTTGATTTAAATAGTTTAGCTTCTGTTTAGTAGCCAATCAGAGAAAAAATAGTGAAACAAACAAATATTATAGCTAAATATGATTATTTTTCTAATTGATGATGAATCATTTCATTTACAATCGTAATACCGAGCCGTAGATGACGATAATAGAATACGATCGACAGCACTGGTGCACCACCCGTTTCACTCCGTATGTGAACTTCGTAAACTTTATTCGGAACAACCATACTAATTAAAAATTGCGTCTGATAAATTAGATTTTATTTCGATAATAATTTAATCACGTTAATAATACGGTTCAAAAATTTTTTCTCATCTCGATTTTGTAGATTTTAATTTTGAAGTTATCATGATTATTCTTAGTAGTATGAATCAATTTGTGCGAATCGTTGCAAATTTGTTCAATTTTTCTTTCACAAAGTGTCACTTAAGCCTCATACAAAACGATTGAAAAGATGAAGAATCGCACCACTCAAATTTAATCAAAAAACAATTTAACGAAAAGAACTTTCAATTTTTACATTTATACACTTGTAATCATCAGGTAAAATACAGAAAAAACTCATCCCTGTTGGTCGTAGAAAGATTCATCATGAAGGATTGGTTAGCTTGATGTTTATTTTCAAAATAAAATTCAACTGATTTTATCTCTATTATCTATCTAGTGCTTATCCTACTCAGTTTTTATGAAAAAAATGAATTACAAAATATTAGAAAATTTTCATGTTTTGTATCACAAACGAGATTCAATTTTGCGGCCTTCCTGTCATAAGCACATTGTGGGATGAGCTTTGTGCTTTTGAAAACTTGATATTCCAATTGAACATCCAATATTCCATTCAACTATGAAGTTCTACGTTTACAGGTGTTGAAAGATCTATCAGAGTCTGGAGTCCTATAGATTCTGGTCCTTTTCAATATAGAATACAATGGAAAGAGAATTAATATGCAATCTCATCAGTGTCATTCAGTGTGGGGTAGATCTAATTCGTTAAAGTGTGCAAGACTCACTGATTGCAGAGTGAAATGATCTTTGGCACGTGCGAACATTCCTTCGTTGATGTCATTGTTGGAAATAATCATAATGCAAAAATTCAAAATATGTATGTGAAAAAAGTGTGGAGGGTGCACTTGTTCACACAGTGAACATAGTTTTATTTAGTATATCAACTTTCCCGAGAAAATGTACACATTTCAAGGACACCGGGAAATGATGACTTCGTAATCAACGAGTTGAAAAACTTCAATTCCCTTGAGTTGAATGATGAATAAATTTCAGCGCGACCTTCAAAAAAAAGTAGTTATTTATTCAATATCAAACAACCGTTTAGGGTTACGATTTGTTTACTTTCTATCAGTTGTGTAGACTCAACGAACAGAAGAAAGGTTTCGATCAAATTGAACTAATTGTTGGAAACTATGTGTGTGGTATTTTCTGTTGCATCCAATCAAGTGAAAACTATTCCCACCATTTAGTTGGATGAATCGAAATTTGGATGAAGTTTCATGTAGAAGCCTTTTAAAACAAGCAAATCCATCGTTGCCCTTTAATACTACAAGAATAAGTGAATACCATAGAGCATCCATTATAGATCAATTTATGCAAAACGAATGTATTCGGTAATCAATCTGGCAATGTATATTCTGCATAGCTTTTCTCATCATTAATCCAACCATGTTTATTATCCTTATAGAATAAAAATAAAGTCATTCGATTCATACAACTCTTATTCCACCGTATGATTTCTTTTCTGACTGTTTTCTTCATAGCTTGATGTATTTTAACCACATTCAATTCCTACACCAAAGTCTTCACTCCTATCAAATCTCAGTTATAATGTACTAAGCATATCGAATATAAGGTACGCATAATATAAACCACCAATGCAGAGTAAAGCAATTGTCTTGTTTGAATTGCTTCGAGATAACAAGAATTATATAGAATAGTGATGAATGACATTTGTTCGTTCTTTGGATCTGTTGATTAACAAGCGATTTCATTAGAGTTCTATGTGAAATTAAGTTTTCGAATTCGACCTTTACACGATCTGACTCGAAAACAATCAAATGTATCAGTTTTCAATGAATAAGTTACTTCAGTTGAACATTTTAACATAGAAAGAATGTCGAGTTGATGAAAAAAAAGACAAGCAAACAATGAACAGCGTCTGCCACGCATTACAGTTGTGTAATAGGCAAATCATGTTATCTAGGCCAATCAAATTTTTTATTGACTTTAAAAAGAATAGAAACGACGAAGGAGAGAGATGAAAAGCCTTTTCAAAGAAGCACATGCACAGGAATGTATTTCTATATATCAAAATGACTCATGTAACGAAGTGAAAACAGTAAGAAAACACTAGAAATATGGTCGGCACACTACAGTGCCCAACCATCTGGACAATATTCATCCTAACCATTCCATATATTATCATACTCAGAGAAAAACTAAGAAACCGAAATCATATCTTTTGAAAAAGCAGAATCTACTAAAGCTTTTAACTTGAATCCGAATGAATTCTGGAATCACTTCGGCTTGGAGAATTCTACTCTTCATGCATTAGCCAATCCTTCATCGGGAAGTATCATCGTTTGACTATCTACACTGTTTATTCACATATAACCGCCAATTCCTTTCTAAACTTGTGATCATCTTATTTTTCGTATTCGCTAGATAGATAACCCTGCTGAATTAGAAACCTCTAATGCGCTATATGAATCCACATTAATCGTGTCACCTTCGTGTTCCTAGTCCAGGAACAGGAACAGGAACGAGAACACATTACGCAAACGCATAAAAAAATCAGAAACAATATACAACAATACCGGTGTATTGAAACAATGCTTAAAGTGCAGTTTCAGATGTGTCCCCGCTCTCAAGGGGCGGCAATGCTGATACCCCCTAATCAATATCGAACTTTTGTTATTGTTCGAAACGTCGAAAGATAGAAACGCCGTATTAGAATGTAGTAGTTAATAAAAGGGTAACGCATAATTCGATAGACGATTTGCTTAAGTGTTTAACCTATTGAAGTGAATAATTGTACTACTCAGTATATGAACCATTTAAACTATTGGAATGACCTCATATGCCTCATCTATGTTGTTGATGAATCCTGTTAACAACAGTGTGCAAACATTCTGTATGCATTGTCAGTGGAGATACGATTAGAAATGTGAGAAAGACTTTTCTCTATTACTTTCCATAAGAAGGAGTTTGAATAAAAATCTTTCAGGGATTTTCTAATCAAATATAACTTGAATAATTGAATTTAATCATCGATCATAGACATTGTGCATGAAATAGTTTTCTATACAATTATTATTACTTGACATCAATCATGGAAATTCTTTTTTAACTTCTTATATGGTCGTGCACTTTCAGCAGGTGTTTATCTTTAGTTGAAAATTGAATTGGGGAAGAATTTTCAAGAACGACATGAGTTCAGTCATATTTTTAAATAAATGAAAATATTGTGAAATTTTTCATAAACTTATACTAACAAAATGAACGCCGAAGAACATCTGAAAACAGCTCTCGCATAATTGATTAGTATCATCAAAGGTATAAGTCAATGGTACGTAGTAATATACATATTTGAAAATCTAGACATTTATTTCATTCGACTGTAATCTTTTTACGTAGTTAACAGCAACGGAATAAAAATGAATCGAAATATTTTCTTTAAAAGAAAACGACGTAAAACAAATTAAATAAATATAATTATGAAAACTAGGATTTATACTACAAGCACATCCTTGTATTTTGGTCAATCATATATTTTCGAAAGCAATCACGAGAGAACATTGACGATGTCTGGTAATTGTTTTCCGAATTTAGTTACACGAAGGCAATGACTGTTAACGATTACAACAATAAAATCGACTGTATACTAGTAGGACTTTCGTTGTAGAAAGTGTTCGCATTATCGAAAATTTTCAATTTGTAAAATTAAGTTCATGCAGTTTGTGAAATGATTCGGAACGTGCTAGTGTAAGATATTCATTCAACAAGAGCGGCATTGCAATTAATGGCATATGCTGTTAAGATTTTGATTCAAGTGATGGGATAAAAAAAGGCAATATGACTCTGGGTAACTGAACCTCTAAAAGAAAGAACAAGAAGACAAGTAATTTTGTGCACAACTAGTTTTTATCCAAAGTATATTTTCAAGACGTTCACAAATGCAAGATTATCTGATAATGTTGAAATTCGATCGAAATAAATTTCGAATTTTATTCGACGACTCGTGGGGTAAGAAGAAGAAAAAGCAATACGACGGTAGTAGATGTATGTGTTCGTTGTAGAACAGTCAATAGTCAGTGGTGATATTATGTTTAAAAAAAATCTACTAATCAATCTTAAAAACAGGCAGAACACAAATCTGTTGCTGCCAGCTGAAAATGATCGTGAACGTAATTTTCAATCAAGAAAAATAAAAAAAAGAAAAGAAGCAGTAGAATGTTTGGATATTCAGGGTCAATTTCGTTTTTCGTTCAACATTGACAGCGAACATGTGAAAACATGAATATTTATGCCTGCTGTTCGTTCTCTGCCGTTCGTTATTTGTATTTGAGTGAAATTCAGCAGGACTTTACTGTGATTTCTTGCATACAAAACTTAAAATTGTGAGAAAGCGAGAGAAAGAAAGAATGATCCGTGGTCTAGTATTCGATGACTCAGTCGTCAATTCTAAAACTGCAATGATTCAGCACACTGATGCATTAAGAAATACACACGCTTTCTGTATATTAAATCTAATTTAAATATAATGCAATTTCAATTTGGTGATAAGAAAAAATAGATACATTGGGTGTATCTTTTTTTTTGCATAAAAGACTCATCATGATTGAGGTTACACACAGCGTAACGTGTTTTAAAGAAAGATCAACTATCAGAAAGAATATGACAGTGTTTATGTGGCATTATTGTTCTTTTTCGCATCTTTGAATTTTTTCCTAGAGTTTAGCATCAATCGCTGCTGATAATCTTGGCTTTAATTTTTATAATACAAATTTTTAAACAATTATATTTTCATTATTCTCTCATGGAAAAAACATCTTTACCCACAAGAGATATTTTCAAAGAAAGGATGAACTGGTCTATGATTTTTGTAAGGTTACCCATCTGGGTTCATATCTAAAACCTTGAGTGATATCATTACGCTGTTAAACGAGAGATGAATAAGAAAAAATTACATTTTATTTCAAGTGAAATAGGAAATAAAACTGTTTTACATTGAAAACAATTTTTTTGAAATTTATGCATAAATTACAATTGAAAGATTGGTTGGTAAAAGTCCAACTATAGCTATACCATAAAAAACAAGCTACAAACTTAAAGATCAAGACTCATTTTAAGACAAAAGCGCATAAAGAATAACCTGCATGCAAGGTAGTCATTCCATGTATCGGTACCATGCTAAGCCTTCTTAGTGACTTATAGAAAATTAGCGACATCTATATTATTTTTTATTAATTCACCCGAAATCCTTTAGCACGTTTCTTAGTTAGCGGTTTTTAATTGAAAATAAATTAGAATCTTAATTCCTAGTGCGTGTGTATATAGGAAGTGTAGCTGAGAAACAAATCTATGATACTAAGCCAATTGATTACACCAGACCACATATCAGAAGAAGAAAAAGAAAAGAATGAAGTCAAAAGCAAACCTTCTTGTTGGTTGGATAGAAAAAAAAATAAGCAACCGTTTCTGCTTTATGCTGAAAATAAAATTAAGAAGAAGCATTTGCTGATATGACTATTTAAACAGAGTTCATGAAGACTGATCTACTCTCAAAATCTCGTTATATATTTCGTTTGAATGATGATAATTTGCGTTATCTTCAATCGAGAGTAACCGTAACTAAGTTCAGTGTGTTTGTCCTTGGAATTCTAATCGCATCATTCATTGTTTATTCTCTATTATTTCCTGAAGATCAGACAAAACATGCAGTTGTATTTATACATAATAATTCATCACAAGAACGAAGAACTTCTCATTTGTATTATTTTATAGCCGATGATAAATTAATTCCTGATTTTGCTACGAAAATATTGGACAAAGCTCAATTACCAACGTCATGTTTTGTTATCATTCGAACGGCTGATGGAGGTATTGGAAATCGAATGTTTTTATTTGCCAGTGCATATGGTTTTGCTCGTCTTCATCAATGTAGTCTTTACATTGCACCATGGATTTTAAATGACCTTCGATCAATATTTCTAGTTAATTTAAATAGCACACCTGTTCATTTAATAACGAACAATTCTATTGTTAATCATACAGGAATCTACGGACGATACAGCGCTTGCACGTTATATACTGATCTACTGAAAGTTCCATTGCATCCAAATTTAACGCGATATGAAATGATTGGATTTTATCAAGCTTTTGGATACTTCCTGAAGTATAAAGAAGAAATAAATTATTTGTTTCAATTCAATCAAGGCGCAATCGAGAGAAATGTTCCACTTGTCGAACAACTCGTGAAAGGTTTGTGCAATGTTTTTTTCTTACAACCATTTATTCATCTCGGTAAGTTCTGAATCCAAGGATAAAATAAATCCTCTTTCAATCCTAACAATTCAAAATCGAGTCAATCCGTGGCCCTATATTATAATCAACATTTACTTGCTATTCAATTAAATTGGATTTTAGATTTTTTTTCCAACTACTACCAAAGAATCATATTTTACTATGCATAATAAACACAGGAGTTCTAAAGTAAAACTAGATCCAATCATGTTATCATTCGTTATTCTTGGTATTATTAAAGGCCAGATCAGATTTTTCGACTAATAAATCAACATCGAGAATAATTAGCGATCGATCTAAATTTTGAGATGTAAAAAGGAGGAATTACACAGTTTCTTTTTATGACGGTGCATCGGAAGAATACATTTCTATACCGTAGGGTTTGTTGATGTTTCAACTAGGAATAAAAAACGAGCACCATGTCTCTTGATTACACACGTGATTCTTTCATATGGCTGAATAAAGAACCGAGTGTTTATTGCGCGAAAGATGAAGTATCGAATAGGCAAAATCTCCGATGTTCGAAAAATAGTGACTAATGTTAGGTGACTGAAGAGTCATTGTATTGCTTTGCTACTTTTAGTTTTTTTTTGTGTCAATCTGTTCAATCTTTTATCAACATAAAGAAAAGTGTGTCACGTATCAATTCACTCATCATCGTTGTATCAGAGAAGTAGTTTATGTTTTAAAATAGACTGATATAAATTGAATATCTCGCAATAAAGTAAAACATGGGTTGGTCCTAGATTCATAGTTATGCGCAGACCTATTCAATAAATCAACGATTAAAATACTGAATCTTGATTGATCTAGTAAATCAATTTTAGTATTACATAAAATTGAGAAAGAGAATATTATCCTTTGCTGTTAATGCTTGGAACACGTAAAGAAACTAGCATGTTGAAGTGTGACATAGTTTGTTCGAAAAGTGTTTTAGATGAAAAAGTAAATCTTATTTTTCTTTTCAGCTATATGGGATATTCCATTAAATCTTGGAAATTATACGAAAAATAATGTAACTCATCATTATTTAAAAACGATACTAACTCACCCACCGGCTCCATTAATACCTGTGACTTGGATTGGAATTCACATACGTCGTGGTGATTTTTTGACATTTTTCAAAATAGATACTAGCATTGAATATCTGAATTTTGCGATGAATTATTATCGTCGAAAATATATTAATTGTCGATTTTTAATAGCTAGCGATGATAAAGACTATGCTAAAACACATCTGGGAAATTTAACAGATATATTCATAACACCGAAATCCTTTTTTACGGGAGAGGATCTAGCCGCATTAGCTTTATGTGAACATACAATTGTAACAGCCGGTAGCTTTGGCTGGTGGGGTGGATGGTTAGCAGGTGGCAATGTTATTCATGATCTTAACTATCCTGTACCATGGCAAAATTGTAAAAAGGAACACTATTTTCCACCTTGGTTTCTTTTTCCGCATAATAATTCGAGTCAATCATAGAGATGCTCTATTTCAAACGAATAAATGTTCTAGTTGATCTTCTAGCACTTGACGTTAATTCAATTCAACAGAATTCGTGTTTCTGTAACCAAGAGAATGGTTTAATATAGACGTAACTGTTAACAGTAATAATGCTCAAATTCAATATGAATGAAACGATTTCCTGGCTACCATCGAGAATCGTTTAAATACTAAAAATTAGAATTAAATAGAGTTGAGATCGACTTTTTATCACGGGAGTGATTATCTGAGGTGACATCATGCTTTTCCAAGTGTAACTCTCTCGTTAAATCGTGTCCAAAAGAATTGGAAAATTTATGAATCATTTCTTCACTCGTACTAAGGCTGTTTCAATACAGTTTTGATTTTGTTTCGTCGAAACCTAATTATGAAGAAAATCGAACAATAAAATTTTTCAAACGCTTCAGCTACATGTAATGTCTGCTTCTTGAGACATGACATTCGGACGAAAACAGAACTAGCTTATGCACTCGGCGAACGGGATCTCATTTCTACATTCAGAGTGATTTTGAACTAAGAATAAATCATCTGCATACATGATGCCGAGTTGTGTGTTGAAATTTTTCGAAAATTTCGATTAATCAGTTTTTTTTTCATAATTACACGTATTATGAAAAGCAAAGATACATTGAAAAAGTCATAAATCCAGATGAGCAGAAAAACCGGAAGAAGCAATCTCTCCAGCTTTATTTTACTTACAACAGATTCTATCGAACGAAGAAAGTCCTACCTGAAAAGAGAGTTATCACAACTTGCAACGTTTTCTCCATAGTCTAATTCTTTTTAGAATCCTTTATGGATTCAAGTTCTCTCTTTTTGTATTTGTGTGCAATTGGAAGTTGATCTAGAAAGATTTTTCTTCTTTTTCAGTCCAACTCTTTTATGAGAATGAATGGAGTGTTTTCGCAAATAACAATTTTATTTAGACAACTTTAAAAAAATACTCGAAGACTTTTTCAACCAACTTTCATGAACAACTGTATTATGTTATGCTAAAATTCTGTCATTTTAACAAGGATTACTGATGTATGAGTCAACTAGAATCAGTCCATTTTGAAAATAACCGTAATAAAGTCTTCATTAATTATATAATGTTTGAATCACCCTATACTCTAACGTGCAGAATTTCAATCGGTCAATTGTTTATCAAGATCAATTCAAGAGCATTATTTTACATTAGAAAATACAATAGATAATGGTTAGCAAAACTTTATAAAAAGAAATATCTATGGTTTATGTGTGAAATCGACTATTATTACCTGTAAAAACTGTCCAATCTGTACATAGTTGTTCTCTGATTGCTAATATATTTCTAGTATTCGATTAGGAATCAATATCATTATTTATTCATGCATACTCGCTGCTACGCTCTCAAGTACTGCAGATAAGTTTTATTTGAAATTCTTGTTCCCCAACTGAAGTCATTGATGCAGCTGAAGCTTGTAGAAATCTTAGATTGACCTTTCAGTCGATTTCCTCACAGAAGTAGGAAACATCAGGTTGTGCAAGACATTGTAAAATTGTACACATGTGAATTTATTTTTGAGGAGGAATCTTATGAAAAGATCAACCAAGACCGTATGCTCATTGTAAATACAACATTTCGACAGATTCTAAAAACATCCGATCACACGGAAAATCTAAACAAACTAACTATGACGGCACAAATCTGATCATCGAAGAGCAGATAGGCTCTATTGAGTAGTGTCATTGGAGTAGCACAATCGAATTCGGCTCAAACAAACGCTCTTTCATCTGAGATGCCGAATTTTCAAATCAAAATTAAACGGTAATATTTTTCTTTTTTGAAATCATTTTAAATATTGAATAGCAGAGGGTCGACGTGAAACTTCAGACTGGCATAAACCCTCGTTGTACAATAAACGATGTCTCCATACCTAGATGATGCATTACTTTGTTCAAGGTAGAAAACTTCACATTAATTCCATTCTTGAAAAATCCATACATTAGTTTGTATTAGTGATTCATTGGTCTACTCTGGTTCGGATTGATATATCTCTAGTTTCATTATTTACAGACAAACGTTTAGAACAATTTCTGCGTGATTAACATGCCAAACACGAGACAGCTGCTGTTCTCAACTTTTGATAATCTATTCTATCTGTGGAGAGAAGAGTTTACAAACTTCTGCCATGTATATTCAACGCTCTTTTCAGATGATGCTTCATTGAAATAGGCAGCTTGTTTTAAAGACTTCAATCTGAAAAATCTACCGTCCGTGTTTGCAGTCCTCTCTATGACTTCCAAAAGTCATATGACTGACTTGATGAATCTGTAAAATCATCGTATATTTTATGTGTGAATTCATTTTTAGAAGATATGATGATTCAATACACGTAGATGACAATGAACGACTCTGACTTTGATTGTAAGATTTGATGTCTATGAATATGTTTCGACGCCTATATCAGTTAAGTTACTCTGAATCCAATGCTCGTATGGCCATGACCATATACTATACAAAGTAGTTAATAGGAAACTAGAAGTTTGGAGGAGAGTATTACACAATTTGATATAAGAATCAATTCATTTTCCGACTATGTATAATGACTAAGTACTTTGGTATCGTTTTTAATCAGAATCAATTTAGCATGTATATACAAACTGTCGTTTGTTTATTGCGGAGGAGGTTCAAATTTAATTACTCGATTAATCTTGTGTGACTCATTTCAAATGTTTATGCTTTCGAGAAAATAATTGCTTCCATCGCAATATACTGTGTATACATTCAATACATAACTTCTATTTTAATGCAATACTACTACTAACAAAGCACATATGCATGACTAACCGTATCAGAAGCAACTAACATCATTTTTCCTTTCACCTTTCGGCGTATCTATTGTATTAGTCTCGGATAAATCTTGATTTCATCGTTCATTTGGTTGATTGTTGCATTATATTATCTTCTCTCGGGTGCTGGATCCTATCTGCAGCTGAAATTGCATGAATTTCTATTTTTCGTTGTCTATCCCACCTGATTTCCCAAGCCAACAATAAAATCATCGTATCTACATATGAAGACTTTTAGTCGGATGCTCATGCTCTTCGAAAAATGGAATGTCTGACTAATTCTTGCTCCGACGATGATAATATCGGAATAACTCGTAAGATCTTGATATTTAACTTACTGTCACAGTTAATTTCTTCGAAAATTAGCCAGATTTCTCCACAATGACTTCCTCCGGCGAACACAGAAGTAGTTTAATGTATGCACAAAAACATTTAAAAAATAAATAAAATGCTTCGAATAACATTTCAGAATCGTTTTGATTTGATAGTTTATTACTTGAAATAGTTAGTTAGCTAGTTTCTTTTCATGATTGACTCAAAGGCGAGTAATTCAAAGGTTATGGCTAACGTTTTGTTTTTGTTTTCTTCTTACTATTTTGATACAATATTTCGATGATATTCTCATGAAATCTCTACTTCTTTTACTTCATTTTGCCTTCATGTTTTCTAGTAATGATGTGAATAATGAGAACGAAAAATATGGAGACAGAGCTAGGAACGACTACAAACAGACTACAAAATCAAGAGAAAAGAAAAAGGCAAGTATGTACATGTGCGTAACGAAGAAAACAAATATAAAAATGTTAATTAAGCAGAAGCTGCCGCTGCCACTATTGGTGTTGGATTTGGTTTCGATGCAGAATCCGGTGCTAATGTACGAATCAGACTTGCAGCCATTTCAAAAAATTCCATAACTTCCGATACAGGTTCTTCTGATGATGATGCCATAGCCGTATCAACTTCTCCAAGTTCCCAGTTGATTCCGTTATTCGGTTCGAGATTTTCCATATCATTATCATCACCAAGGCCTCCTGAAAAACCAACGCCAAATGTACATTTTAAAGAAAACAGAGCATCGAAATTAAAAATAACAAACCAGACTGAGCAGCAAGTGTTGGATATTGACCATCTGTATTGGCATTCAAATTACGAAAATCTAATAAATATGATCTATGATCAACTTGATACAATTGAAGACCCACTTTGACCTAGTTGGATAGGAAAAATGAAAATTGTTAATCGAAGCACTGGTGGTTCAGTGGTAGAATGCTCGCCTGCCACGCGGGCGACCCGGGTCCGATTCCCGGCTAGTGCAATCATTATTTTTGTGCCGTCAAATACTTACATATCGATCAGTGCTTGACATTTTACGACGTGCTCGAACACTATACATACTATTATTACAAAATTTCCATTCCTATACAATGCAGTCATGTTCGATAAGTATAAAAAGTGGTGAGAAGTCAAACTGACCATTCCTAATTCTTTCATAGCTTTGAATACTTCGTTCATAATGTCTTGTGGTTTTGATTGAGATCTAATGCCTAAATGCCATTTTGCTTTTTTCAGAGATGCAGCACTTGATCCAGTGTTTCCTGGTGGTGTTGCACCTAGAGCCTTTTGATTAAGGGAGGAATGGTGATGGGCAAGGCTGGCAGCATTAGACGAAGAACTATTTGACGTATTGTTTGTATCAAGTGGATCTAATGTTACACTCAGATCTTTTAAAGCTAAATTTAAAGAAAACGAATTACACAACATTCTTAAGTGTTATTAAAGTATGCATTTTTTGAAATAACCTGGCATTTTTTCTGGATGTGGTCGTATTGGAGATGATTTCTATAGAAAAAACAACAAACAAACAAAAAATCAATAAATATTTGTCAAACAAAGTCTATGTCTTAATGTCCATAAGAAGCTAGAACGGATATGCGTAAAGAAATAAAAGGATACGGTAAATAGATACTATATGAACGATTACGTATCATATAAGCCATCGAGTTGCTTAACCTAGATGCAAAACATCAATAAACCGTGTTAGATATACTGGTTTCTGAAACTACAGAAAAAAGACAATGATAACAATTTCAACTAATGCCTTATTTGAATAGACGAAGAAACAAGAAACAGACAGAAGGCCGTGTAATAATAAGTGAGAAACGTGTACATAAGCACAAAAGATAACTCACAAATGGTGAAGGAGAACGAGTGGACGATGGATTTGACTAGAATTTGTTTTTAGTTTTCGTATTTTAATTAGAGAAAAAAAACAAAAACGAAATCATTTTAACTTACTGACATGGCTAAAAATGCGGAATGAGGTGGACTTGAAGCAGAAAAGAAATCGGCAATTTCCACTTTTCGAGCTAAAATTAAATTTGTCTCTCGTTTTTATTTTTCATAGAAATTTTCTTGAAAATAAAAATAAAACAAACCTTCATTCCATATTCGCTTATTATCAATAATTAAATGATAAGCAATAACTAATTGATCGTGACGATCATTCAATAGTAATGCTTCTTGAACTTCAGCTTCACTAACGCCGAATTTCTAAAATTTGATTTACAATTACATCGAGCATTCTTTTTCTCTGTGAAAAAGATTACCTCGCAAACTTCTTGTATAGCATCAAGATCAACAATATTTGTGCCGTCTTCACCTGATTTCGGAAATAAATAATCAGGTAAATTAACTTTGAACCATTCGTGTTCTCTAGAATATGAATATAAAAAACGAGACACGTTCAAAAAAAAAGAATTCTATTACTTGATTTCTTTTATGGTCGCACGACGAACAGGATCAACAGTCAACATTCGTTGGAGAAGATCAACTACCGATGGATTCAAATAGTCGGGAATGGGAAAAATGCCGGCTAAACAGTAACAAGAAAGTATTTCCAATATAACGTCATATGAAGTGAAAGAACAAGTTTTACTCTATGAAATTCTTCCATGATTATCAGTTGAATACGATTTTCGACATTCATAAACTTAATCTCATTTAAATGATAGATCATTTTATTTTGTGTAATTTATGTATACATATATCATTGGAAAATATTAGCATTCATATTTTTACGAACCTCTCTGCCTAGACTCAAACAAACAAACGAATTGAAGAACAGAACAATCGAAAAATCAAAAATTATTGAAGAAGGAGAAGATCTGGGATAAAAAGAAGTACAATTTCATTGTCGCAGAAGCAACGATGTTAGTGATCATAAGGTCTAGACAATTTCTTGAATCATCTGAATAATTTAAAAGTTGCTTCTATTAAAAAAGTGTCGATCAGTAGAATAATCATATTCTTCATCAATTCGTATGAGGAAAGTATTGACCGAAATTGATTCAATGTTTAGACAGCGCTGAATAAGACTTTTTTGAAATATGTCGAGAGAAATGAAAGCATCCTTTTAAGACTGCCGACAGTTGTTGAATCAATACGGCCAAGAATAAGATGATATGTGTGTACTTTATTTTTTGTCACGTGATCGTTTGGCCAAAAGAACTTTTAGTTTTGAAGAATTATCTTTGTAGAGATTTTGAAAGTCTCTTATCATTTGGAATTATTGATCATATATGTTCCTATTGTTTGATCAAGATAAGACGAAGAATTATGAACATCAACAATCCTAGTGTTTTAAGAATCAAACTTAACTTCAAATTTCCCTGCTTTGGCCTATTAAAAACAAGACTCAAGGTAGAAAGTTTAGTCTTTCAATCTTCTATCATAATAGCGAGTCAGTATAAAATCATGTTTTCTTATTCATCATAGTTCCGCTGATGTTCATAATACACGGATGATACACACATCAGCAAACGCGCAGACAAAGTTACTATATTTGTTTTATTTGAATGAACTATAGTAAACGTAAATCTACGTGGAACATTATTTTACTATCCTATGTCTATATTATTTAGAACCATCGCAACTTTTCTGATTACTTTTAACTTCTTCATTCTAATTCAGTCCAGCTTTAGGAAATGAAAGATCGTGCGTAACAGTGCTCATCATTCTTCTTGACGAGTATCCGAAATTGAAAAAAACTAGAATTTATTCGCCAAATCTGGAATGAATGAAGATGATTTCAAAAGAAAATCAGACCCGTTGCCATACATACATTTAACGTCTGAGTCATCGCAGAAAAAAATTGAAGCCAATCCAATTGAGTAAAATTCTTCAACTACTATTACTATGAACCTCGTCATAATCATTCGTGAAGTTTAGAGACTTTACTTGAATGATATTTCGATTTGATTGGAGAACAAAACATGAAACCTTTTAAATACAAATATTTCACATTGAATTGTCAAATATAAATTTTCATTATCACCATCATAACTGAACTAAAGAATGTTGTTATTATTATTATTATATTAGAATAGCTCTAAATACGATAAGATGAATTTTAATTATATAACTAAGAGCTCTTTGTTTAAATAATATTATTCATAATTAATTTAAGCATAAAATTGTCGGTAGTTTGAAGATAATCAACATGACTCAATGCTTGTGCGTAATTTGAACAAAGTTTTTATTTTATTATTGTTTAGTTTTACTTATGTATGTGGAGCAACCATCTCTTGTCTTCAAAACTTCTCGGATTTACAATTTACTTTTATTTAGAAAAGCAAGTTCACGCTTTAGATGACATTTTTGTTATGAAAATACGAATCAAGTGCAGTTCACATCAAACTTTTTCTTAGATGACTCATTCACTACTCGTAAAGTAATATCGGTCACATTGATAACTTATGAAAAGTCACGACCATGAACACGGTCGTGACCTTTTTCTATGAGTCACAATGACTAAGCTGAGCAGTAAATGACACTAATCGCACTCGTCTAGTCTATTCTTATGTTTTGAATATTTTTTTACTTCGTTTATACGAATGATGCCCTAATCCCATTCCACGTATTAACGACTGGAATATCCTACGTATAACAATATCTTAATAAATTAATGGATATGAGTTGTTATGGTTGCATGACCGTTAGAGTAACGACTTTGTACCCATTCAGATGTCTATAAGTTGATTTGCATTTGGTCTGATGCAAGTGTATTTATTTTGATTTCTCGCTTTTTCATGGAATTCAATTCACCATACGGGATAACAACATTATTTTTCATGGCTCGAAAAAAGAATATCTTTGACGTATATTTCTTTTTTAGCGTAATAAATGAAAATGTTTGAAGAACATATCAGTATTCCTCTAATAAAAATACAGGCATGTAAATATTTGCAAATATGGAAAAATCAATCGACCAGCAGAGAAACACTACGAATAATATACACCGTTAGTTTCAAAAGTCTGTATGGTATCAATCTCCATTATATTTCAAAGCGAACGAACACTGAATCAATATTCCTAAAGTAATCGATTAAACTTACAGTGGATAACTCTTTCAAAAAAAAACCAGACCGATCTCTGTTCACTCAATTACATCATTCGACTGGGAATTTCATATTTTCAATATTTTATTGCCGTTCCGACTGGAAATGAAAAACACACTCCAAGGGGAGTAGAGCCTAAGTGAAGAGCAGTAGTCCAACAAATCTGTACTTTTCATCAAGAAAAACAATAAACCCATGTGTTCTATCAGCATAAATTCGAAATTTTTCTTCCAATCTAAACTACGCAGCACAGTCTCAAAGTGTTTTTAATTTTTCAGATAGATGCAGAGCGACTTTACTTTAGTCGGCTCTATGGACTTTGCACTTTTTTCATGCAATACACCATTCTGCATTTAATGAAACGACAGCTTCTGTTGATGAAACGAATAATTTTTTCAATATTCTTTCGTTTCCTCGACGAGTAATGAACGATAGAACACATTACTCTGAGCAGAATACACCAAAACAACTCAAATCTCTCAAGTTACAACATATAGTTGGATCGTAGGGCATCGAAGTGATTACGCTAAGGGTAATGCACCATAATAGATTCTGTAGATATTATGACGTCGAAAGGTCACTACCCAGTATAACGATATTATGACATCTATGATTTATACATACATATAGAACGGAATAAATAATATACTTGAAATTCGTCGGTAAAACTACACAATCACATTGGAATAAAGAAAAAAAAAGAATTCCATTCTAAATGGCAAGACGTCAACATTTATCTAACAATCAGAAATGTTCTCAATCGTGAATACAATGTTGATTATTGAGGTGTTTCTTTGAAATTTTAAAGATCTAAAAAAAAGATTTTTCAAAAAGCGAAACTATTTGATGAACTTAAACGTTTTTTTGTAGACTGCTGTTTGTTTTAATGTTGATCACGAAGATTTTTCTCTGTTCTATTCAAAAGATCGATAAATACTTACATCTGATTTTTTTAAATAATACTTGAACATTATCATCATCGAAAGGTAACTAAAAGCAAACAACCGAGCAGAACTAAATGTGGTCATATGAAATATAAAAAAACTAATTTACAGTTCCTGTCAATAGAGCATAGAGAATGACACCACAACTCCAAATATCAACTTCTGGACCAGCATAAAGTCTAAATAAGTCAAATGTAAATCCAATCACATGATTATATCATGAAAAAACGATGACTAACTCTCCCGAGACAACTTCCGGGGCAGCATAATTTGGTGAACCACATGATGTTTTTAATAACTCTCCGTCTTTCATGATGTTCGATAAACCTAAAGTAAAACAATTGTGTAATTCGCTTTAATGATTGAAGAAACAATCGAATAATCAACGAACCGAAATCGGCGATTTTAACATGAGATGCATCGTCAAGAAGAAGATTCTCGGGTCTAAAATAGTTTCAACGAATTAAAAAAGAATCACTAAATCAAGTTTACTTCAGATCTCGATGAACCTAAGCATGAAGAAAAAACAACAAAACATGTGAAATCAAAAGAGAAAAACAAGTCCAATGAAAGACACATACGACCATATGTCGATGGCAATAATCTACGCCTGATATAATCTGTTGAAAAAATGGCCGCGCTTCTCCTTCACTTAGCTAAAATATAATTGAATAAAATCTAGTGTTTAACTTGAAAATTGAAACATACTTTTCCTTTCTTAACAATATAATCAAATAATTCTCCGCCAGATACATATTCCATAACCATGAATATATCTGTTGGCGTACTAATCACTTGATATCTACCGAACATTCAAATAGATTTACGAGGAAAACATCTAATTTATCCTTACAATTTAATAATATGAGGATGTCGAAATAGTCTTAAATTTTGAATTTCTCGTCGAATTTTCCCGACGACATCTAATTGTTTTATCTTTGTCCGATTAACAATTTTAATTGCAACGGTATGCCGAGTCAACTGATGATAAGCCTCTAGACAGACGCAAAACGTGAACGATAATCAATCATTATTTGAGAATATTAATCAAATCTACTTTTGACTTTTCCAAAACTTCCCGTTCCCAACGTTTCATTAAGTATATAATGACCAATACGAATAACTCCAACATCGGTTGATGATGAATTAGCATTGTTAGCAGCTTGATTTTCTTTCTTCTTACGCTTATATTTATCCTAGAAAATAAACAAGAAACTGAAAATAACATTCTGAATTCATCGATGTACATACAATTACAGACGCCATGATTCGAAAGATATATGTTGTAGAATGTTAAAATCTTAAATAGACGAGAAAATCATAAGATAGAAAAGAACTAAATATTAATGAACATAGAGTAAGTGCGCAGTAAGGATCACATACGAATGTCTGCATGTCTGCTTATTTTGCAACGGACGAGTTATTTTGTTAATGACTCATCTTCATCAATCAAAGCACGAATTTCTTTCTCACCAATCGTTTCTTCGTTCCGACTCTCACTATTTTGTATCCGACAGTGACATCTTTCATGCTTCATATACATGTATAGATGATTGTTCGAATAGAAAAAGTTTCTTTCTTGCTAAGTTCCTCCTCTATAGACACTTCATTAAGATCAAATGTTCATCTATCATCCATAAACATATTTAAGCTTATGTACAATAAGTCAGACTACTCACTCTTTCATAATAAGCTGTTTTTACTTTTCTTTCAACTCCGTCATGCATCCATACATGAATTTGTTCTTAGAAATGAATTATAACTTACGTTTTGGGCTATGATATATTTTTCTGTATCAACAGGTCAAGTTTTTCAATGCGTATGAAAACGTTATGTTGCATTAGTATAGACATGATTGAATTTACAAGATTTATGATGATTAATTCATGCCCTTTGATTGATCTTCTCTCTGCTGTATGAATTTTACTAGTTAATCGGAGTAAATTCCTGTAGACCATGTTTCAGTTCTTTACTTGACAAAATCACTGCGGTGAAGTCAATCATTGTTGTATCCTTTGTGAAACAGTTGAAATATTTGAATGTTTTAAATCAACTCTATGTAGCAAAAGACTAATTTGACAATTATGTCACGATTATGTTTTTAGAAAATGTGGTATAAAACGGTTTACGAAAGTGTAACCGATGCTTTTTTTGTGAAATTCACCATTTACATATATTTATTGAATTACAAATGTATGAAAAATGTCAATAAAAAATATTATAAGACATTAGATTTGATTTATTTAGAAGTGTTGTTCAGATCAGAATTGTTCTACAGATTTATCATATGCATTTTTTTCAAATCAATAATTTTTCGTCTCTTTTCAATACATCATTCTAGTCTGTCTTTAGTATGATCGAGATTTTTTGCAATGCTAAATTGTAACAATCATATGAATGACTGAAAATATAACACAACTTTAAGATAGTTTGTGCAAAATTATTAACAAACAAACAAAATGAAAAACTAGGCATGTCAAAGATATCCTTGATTTCACGTCTTCATTATCTCTGCTCTGAGCTTAGAAACATAAGTGGAGCAAATAAACTTATTGCACGTGTACTTTCAACATGTTTTATTTTTGTACTTTTACAGGTCGTTGAATAACGATATATAACCTGATGTGCTTTTAGTTGAAAACGAAAGGAAGTGACCATATTGCTGTTCTATTTTGTTTTCAAAATCATACTCGTCGTCACTTGCGTTAATATCACATATTCATACTCGTCTGTATGAAATTTAGATTGAAAATTCATGAATACGGACAAAATCTCTGCAACGATTTCCATTGAGACTACGGTGAATAGCTGAACATTGTACAAGAACAATGAGAGTTTTGGAAGATTTAAAAGAATCCGAAATAAGAAAAACAAACATGATGTCATATTCCATGTAAAAGTATGTAGTTGAGATGTTTTGCTTTTTAACTAAAGTTAAAACATGAAACTAATTACTTTTTATTGTAAATACACAAGTTCTAATTACTTGTCTACCTCAAATTATAAGTATAAACACAAACTTTCTCTTCTGAATTTTATGCTTGATCATCAATTGCGATTCGTTCTCAGTATTTCTTAGTATATCGTCATGGAAAAATTTCAAGACAATCTACACTCAAATTTCCCTTTAGTTTCATTCAAATTATCTCAAATCTCTGATGAAAGTTTGATTTACTCGACAGGAAAAAGATCTTATTGAATTCTAGTAATAGCTACAAGTGTAGTAATATATTGTATTGGCAGGCTTCCAACAATTTCATGGATATTCATTGAAATTGTGTTACTATGCTTCACAACTATCTACATTTAATTTGATCTACTAGAATATCATTATTGCTCTACGAATATAGACATCAATGAACTGTCCTTTTCATTTGAATAACAATGTCGTATTATTGTTCCATGTAGTTTTGATTTATGAAATTCAACCAGAGCTGAGCAAGTCAAGTCAGAAGTATTGAAAAATGATTCAAATTCTAGAAAAGAGAACAACTAACGTGACCTTGTCGAAAAGATTTAAGAAGGAGATTTTAATTGATTTAACTTGCAATTTGAAAGGTCCCTGATTTGCCCCAGCTCAGAATATTCATTTCTATCATTATAATTAAAACTTAAATTCATAAAGCTAATAATAATCGAATAAATTCGATGTTATAGATAGCTAGACTAGTGTGTATCCTTTCATCGTGCATATGTATCTGTTGCATTGATTTGTTTTTGTCTAATGCTTGACTCGATACTCTTGTTTTGCTCTTCAAAAATGTTACTGCAAGTGTATTACAATTAAATGCTGCATTCATCATTGATCCAATTCATTGTAATTTCTCAGAAGTACAAGAAAATATTCTTTTATCAAAACAATTGTTATGAACCCACAAGTAAAACGATGTTTTAGAAGAGAAGATCTCTATTAAGATTTCATGGCTTCCAACACGTATAAATGAATATTTACGATCAATGATCTTTTGTATTAATCCATACCCTGTGTACACTATCAAACAACGGCTCATTGGAAGTTATATTCGTATAAATGTATGCGTCTCATAATAACACATTCAGTGGCGTGCTTCTGTATTGTCAATCACACGTTCTCCTTGACAATAAGTTTCATAATTAGCAAAATAATAAAAAAAGAGAAGAAACAAGGCCTAAACCCATATGAAGTTCATAAACCATCAACTATTTCCACTATTATTCAAATCAATTTATCAAAGTGAGACCTATATTGATCTATTAAGTGATCTTGAATGTGAACAAAATATAATATAACATGTTTTCATCCCACTACGTGGTATTTCGTAAGTAAAACTTCATAGAATAAAATAAACAAAAGAAAATCTATTAAAAACTGATCCTCAGATTATTGATAATAATTAATTAAATTTTAGTCGATATTATCAAATATGCTTCTGTAGATGTCACCTTTTGATTATTCGTCGGTATATTTTTTTCATATAGAGTTGTCTCGTTCAAATTTGATTGTCTGTGCGAATGTCCTATAAAAATATGTGAAAGTATCTATGCCTGATTTTCAATTCAATTGTTGCCATTTTTTACTCTCTTCTGTTTCTTCATCTGTGCCCATGCATACAAGGTTGAAATTAGCATAGAATTTTGTAAGCGCTATGCCCTATTATTACACCCACCGATCTTTTCTATTTCATCAATGGCAAATATAGAAGAGTTAATTGTATATTCAAATAGCCGAAATGGACTTGGAATTCGAATTTTAGGTGCTAAAAGAGCTACAAATAAATCGGGCATTTACATACGAGAAATACTTGGTGATGGTTTAGCACAAAAAGATAAACGATTAAAAGTAAGAAAACAAAGCATCTGTTCAAAATACTGAATTATTTAAATATTAAAGGTTGGAGATCAAATACTCTCGATTAATGATGAGCCAGCTATTGGTATTAATCGTGAACATGCTGTTAATATTCTTCGATCAGCAGCTGCTACGAATCAAGTTCGACTTCGTGTAAAACATTTTCATCCGCCATTATCATCAAGTGAATATCAGAAATTTCTACACGATGAAAAATCTACAGATGATGACGATGATGATACTCATCATTATCACACAATAGCTCAAATGAAAATCAATAATAATAATACAACAGCATACGATGCTCGAATGAGAAGATCATCTCGAAGACATCATCATAATCAACAACAACAGCAGCAAGAACACGAACAGTCACAACATCGGCACAGTGCATATAATCTCTCATATGAAAATAATACTAAAAATGAACAACAGTATGATAATGATCGACAAGTAAAAGAAGTTGATGTTTCACATGATGCTCTTCAAGCATTACTCAATTCAAAATTTAAATTAATTGATCTTGTTGATTTAATAAAAAAACTTCATCCGAATATTCTTTCGAACGATCAGAAACGAGAATCGAAATTTATCGAGCAATTATCTGAGAATAATACTGGTATGTTACGATTTATTATTTAAACAACTATGTTCATAGTTGATTGTCTATTCAATCAAACAACATTTCATCGTTAAGCATAGTGCCTAAACAAAGATCTATCTTAAAGGGAATCGATCAAACAATTTTTGATTAAGATAAACACTAAAATCCTCATTGGAAGACAATCGAGAATTTTGTGAATTGATATCTAATTACTTGGTGAACATTTGATCAGTCTTGTTGATTCCGATGAAATTTAACAACGACAGTAAACTATTGTGAGAAAAAATTGAATTGAACAAGACATAATATGAAATCAAGACGAGGAAGGAGTATCAAATGATTGAAATGATATGTCATTAGTAGATTCTTAGAGTTTCACTGGCAGTATCGATTTAGCTGCCATTATTGAAGTGGCAAGGTTTCGAATCCATGAATCTTGTGCGATTGAGAAATCATTTATGGAGTTGAATCTTATTCGACATGATCAATTAATTTCTTAGCTAAGAAACTGTTCAAAGATTCGTATTCATGCATTCTGTTGAACGATAAAGCCTTCAGCGAGAATATCAAATGATCAAATAATCATTCGTTTGAAATAAACTTTTAATGACATTGCATATACTAAAATATTCATAATGCATTCGTTCTATTCAAAACCTTATCCGTTATAAAGATAAGACATACCTTATCAAGGTTCATACTCCTCGAATTCTCTATTATGCAGAAATATCGTTAAGACAAGAGAGGTTTACGGGGATGCATTGACTCTCGTTTTCAAACATCCATGTTTTGCGTGGCTTCATCATCATCTAACATAGGTTGTATTATATTGACTGATGACTTTATAAAGGCAATATAATGGCTATTCGTTATAGGAGAGTAACGTGAGGAGGAATTGTTGAAAGAATAAGTCATATTTTCGAGAGTTTTATAATATGTTCAATGATAATAATACGCGAAGAAAGCTTCAACAAAGAATTCTAATATATAAAATATGCAGTTTGAACACGTTTTGAAGTTCAATTGTCGATGATTGATTTCAATCGAACTTCTTTTATTTGCATAGTATATTTTTCTCTTTGATTCAATAGATGGTCGTATAACATTAAAAGATTTCGAACGTCAATCAAGTGCTCTTCTTGGAGAGCGGATAAATCTTCTTGTCCCATTTTATTCTTCCTCTAATAACACTTCTCATTCAAATGATGCTCAACTCAATGTTGAACTTCGTCGTGAAATTGCATCATATCATGCGACTATCGACGAGCTTCAAGCGAAAATTGTAACTTGTGAAAAATCTCAACGTCTGTCTAATGAGGTTGAACTCGAATATGAAGATTTACTCAAATTTCTGCATGAACAATTACGACAATTTAAACTCAACGAAGTCAATCAACTGAAGCAACTGCGAGCAAATGATCAATTAATACAAAAATTATTTAATTACTTATCTATTTATGTTAATAAACCGAATGATGAACATATATTGGCTCAACTGAAATTTGAATACGAACAACAACAAAAAATATTTCAGAACAGTAATGATACTTCAACTATGTCAACAAATAAATATCGACAACAATTTTAAGAATTCATCTATATTTTAATTCAATCTCATGAGTTTGTTTTCTTCTTTCTCTTTTTTTTTCATAAATTGTTCTACTTACATTCCAATTTCGAATGAAATCAAATTGGGATAGACATTTGTATTAAAAATAAACAATATTGTGAATAAAGATTTATTGGCTAACCTAAAGTTAAAAACAGAATAGAACTGAAAAACTTAAGAACTTGTTCAAATATCATTTCAACACCTTACGATAAAGATCATTGCGTCATTGTAATCCAAGCAGCCATCGAAATGTAAAATTAATCCATTCGGACTGAGGTCCGCCTTCGGCTATGCGTTTGACTCTTTTCAACTCTCGTTACTATATACTTTCACATTCTTCAAAATGAAAGTGGCTCTATGTATAGACTAATAATCATAATCGGCGATGTTGCATAACAATTAACGTACTAGGTATTATTTACAGTGTCATTTTCGATTGTTACAAAAGAGTATTCATGACACTTCAGTTTCCAAACATTTCATTGTGGTCTAGGACGAGAAGAGAGTTTCGAAAAAAAAGCAGATAATGACAAAGAAAATTCAAAAGATATCGTCTCTTATATAAGTGATCACCTACCTAATCGAGTAAAGTCATTTCTCTAGAGTCATACGGGGCATTTTCGAATCCAGTGTATCCTGTCCCGTGGAACAGCCAGAATTTTGCCGAAAATTTTTGACACGGAACATTCTGCTCTAGGATAATATTTGAGAAAAAACATCGTCCCGAATCTCTCCAATCATTATAAAAGTATCGTGCATTTTAATTTTTGTATCGCTAACAAATATCTGCTATACTAGATTTACTAGTTCAACATTTCACACATCCACCTAAATCATAATGAATTATGGTAGTCTTCAGCTATCTTGACTCTGCAAACAAGTTAAGAGAACGAATCTAAAACAAGTATCGCCGTATACGAGAAGTCATGTGATATGTCAATGAATTATTTCAAATATTGATGTGAACATGATACTAATTATGAACTCTAAAAACGATGTCTGTGAAACCCCGTTTTAGATTTTAAAGAAACTCTTCAATGTAAATTATCATTCTCGATCCGCATTTGCATAGTCCCCTGACAGATACTGCGTTTTTGAGATACTTATTTCAAATGTGTACCGATTACATTCGCATGATCTCGCTAAAATTATTCTCATTTCGAATCAGTGCTCACGTTTGAAGTACGGAGATCTAAGCTACAGTCTCAACTAAAGGGTCGAGAGAAAGATGATCAATCGTTCAAAAAAATCTATGAATGAAACCATTTAAGTGAACAGCAATAAGTCGGCTACTGCGCATGATAGAATCAGCAGTCTTTCAGTTAACGATTAAACAAAGATTTTACGGAACAGTAAAAAATGTTTGTCTCGCACGGATCGACTGTTTTCAGAATGCTCTTTCAACAATTTTTTCGAGAAATACAATCTTGAACGAGTATTACACGATAGTGTTAGCTCGTATCCAACTCATCCTCCCGTGTGTCAGAGCTTTTGTGATGTTTTTGATATTTTATTTGGACAGAAATTGAGATGATGCGTTGAAATATCAATAAAAGAATGCAGACTCAACAAGAGAGTGGAAAAGACACATTCAAATATCTGAACTATCAACAACTCATCTATGCTAATTCTAGTAAATTCAAGAAAACTTCTGAGGCATCATGGGTTAAACAAGATAAAGTCATACAACTGTGGAAGTGCTACGGTGAAAGAAGGAAAATGCAACCTCTCGAATATCATATCAAATGTCATTACTAATTGACAAGAAACTCAAGTCATTGAAATGCACACGTGAACTTGCTGATACATGAAATAAATGCATGACGCATGTTTATTTGTTCCATATTAATGTGTGTTCTTCTTCTCCCTATTTACTATGACAGAATTCAACTCATTTAGTCACCTATATAACGTGAACGTAGTACAATTTTATTCCATGAGAAACATTCAGCTGGAAAAATGATACTTCATTTTTTTGGAAATGATTCTTGTTTTCCACATATATGTATTTTTGTAGCCTACATTTCTGAATCATTAATTTTCGCTTACATGAATATGGAACTCTTCAAAAGTTTATTTTGGACGTTCAGTTCAATAAACATCACTGTAATTTAACGGTTCGAGAATAAAATGTTCCAAAAGCAACTGACATGGATCAATCCTAAATGTGTGTAGTTAACACTGATTGCCGAATGAAAAAAAGAGTTCAGAAGAAAATATCTGTTATGTTTAACGTAACGGCTCAATTTGAGATTTTAATGTACACATGTCTTTTACGAATTTTTATTTTAAAATCTTTCAATACTACAGTTAATATTATTTTTTCTCTCTCGTTCATAATCGTTACAGTTTCATCTCTATACAGTTCTAAAATACGTTTTGATTAACTGAAGAGTTATTTTCTGAATTGTTAAGTATGAAAACATGAAACACAATAGATGACTTACCTATAGTCTAATATCGAGGATACTCTTTACTGATAACTTGCTTTTGGATTAGTACTACATGTACTGTATTGATCCTAATGAGCTCTTGAGTATGTGGTACGGAATTTGTTTCTTTAGATAATTTTTATAGAGCTCGTATGTTTTCGTTCTATTTGCGAAATGCTTACGATGGGATGTTCACAGGGACGCTAGGGAAACTTATTTTCGAATTTTGAATTTTGAATAGAGACTAGTTTTAATAAAATAATTTTTCTTCGAATATTTTAGAGCTCGTTACTCTGCTCATTCTAAGATTCAGTAATGATTGTCGAGCAATTTTGCATAACTCATTTAAACCGTGGCATTAGATGTTTTCATTTCAGGATAGAAAAAAATCATAACATCACAATAAATAACGTTTATTAGAATCTGTCTCTGTAAAAAGTTTCAACTTGAAATTCACAAATGAAGTTTTCTGATGGGAATCACAATGCTCGTTTTGAAAAAAACAATACAAAATAAAATCTTCACAGAAATAAGATAAGGAAATGAATCGTTATCTGAACATTTAACTGAGTGAATACATGTTATACTCGACATCATTTTATCACTTAGAAGAGTTTACCATTCGAAAAACGTTCGAATCCAAATAAATTTGATCTCATATAAGATTCAAATCAATAGAAATTGCTCTTATACGATTCATACTTTGTATTCTTGATAACATAATACACATCCTATGAGCCTTAGAATATGATTGAAGATGTAAAAACAGGAACTCTTGACATTTGAGAAACGCTGTTAGTATGCAGCCATGAACCATATATGAATAACATCTCGTCATGCTAAACGCACAACTTGTCTATTCGATTAAATGAAGGAGTAAACAATTAGACTATTAAAGGAAAAAGATACTCATTGACATCAAAACTAAACAAAGAAAAACCTAATAATGTGATTTACGAATGTATTCATTAATGCACTTCGTATGATAATTGATAAATGATGCTGATAAAAACACGTTATCTTTTAAAGATACGTTTTTCTCGTTTATTTTTCTCTCCATATTAACAATGCTTTTGTTTCACATGATTTTTAATTTATTTAATATCATTCGAGCAGTCAGCTCACTTGAGTCATGTCGTCAAACATTCGGTTCGAATAAATATGACCTTAATCAATTAAGTCATTTGACAATTGTCGGCGAAGAAAAATTGTTTCGATATGCTCTTACTCCGTGTGGTTTAGTACCAAAAGATGCATGTGGACATAGTACACCACCATCAGAACAGGGTATGACTGCTTGTCAAGAAAGAATCCAAATAGCTCAATTTGAATCCGCTATGGGATATCTTGATGGTTATGGAAAGTCACCGAATCTTGAATTTACTGAAAATCCTCAAGGACCAGGAACTGGCATTGTTATGACGATGCGTAATGCTCAATGTAATTTTGCTGAGCGTCTTGTTACAATTACATTCATATGCGATAGAAGTGCGGGAAAACCAACAGGAATGAATGTTGTTGAATCTCCTACATGTCAATTTGCAATCACAATAAAAGCAGTTGGAGCTTGTCCTCTTAAAGGAGGAGGTATTTCTGGTGGAGCTGTATTTATTATTATACTACTTGTTTTAGTTATTATCTATTTGGTTGGTGGAATTGCTTACAATCATTTTAAAGAAAAACAAGTAGGCTTAGCACTTGTACCACATTTAAGTTACTGGCGAAACATTGGTGAATTATTCATGGATGGTTGTAAACTCGTTTGGAATTTTCTTCGTAGTTATGGTCGAGGATCATCAACATCATCAACTAAATACGACTCTGTGTAATTTTTCGCTTTGAGAGATAATTTTTCTCAACAAATGTATGAACAAGATCAAGACAACTTTTTACTATTAAAATCTATATAATACAGTTATTGAAAATATATTCTTTAACTACATTTTCTATGATAGATTATTCAAAATTCTAGAGTTCTATTTCAAATTTTGTTTATGCGCAATTAAACTAACAGCGATAGTTATGCATTGGTATTTAATGTCTTCCCAAAGTAAACATTTAATTTGAAAATAAAAGTATAATCGTGGTATTACTATATTTCTTTTATTTTATAACATACTATGTCTACCTACACAGAAACGTTTCGTATATTTGCATTAAATATAAAATGTAGTTTCAAGATAGAAAATATACGACGACAAAAGTGAAATAGTTTTATTTCAATATACATAGACATTTAGATTATGATTAAAGAATTGACGAAAACCAACGTTACGTTCTGTCATAATATACATTTGTTCCATGTGCCAATCCACACTTAAGATATGCAATTCGAATTGTTTGGTCAGATAAAGAATTGAAAATTTCAAAAGTATACCAGTTGCAACATTCGATGTTAATCATGAATACCTTCAAAATTATTTTACAGTGGATTTTCCATAGATAACAGATATTGTATTGGCGTTGGTAACATGCATAAGTTTTTTTTAAAGACAGAACTAAATGTAGCATTGACATTAAAGAACTTTATATTTGGGAGGAAAACATTTTGTCAATCATCAGTTTTGATGTATAACAAACCAAGCTAAAATAGATCAATCTATCATTAATTAATTCAGATTGATTTTTACTTGTTATATCTACTTTGTATGCAGTGCTAGCATTGTAGTAACAATACATACAGTTTCTGAATACTATATTAACCTGATTTCTTATCGAACTTTAAATGAAGTAGTTTATTTCTTATAATTGATGATTCTAATTTTTAGATGTATTATACGAGACAACAGTTTTCTGCAAAATTAAAAATGGAATTATCAGAGAATATCAGCCACTATACCGTTTGGTCGAATTCTTTTCCTTCTTGAATTAGCCTTTCGTCGTATTTTATCTTTCGTGTATTCCGGTTTCATGGAAAAGTGAAACTTAATCTGAAGAGAGAGAGAGACAGAGGATATGTTCTGTTTAATTAAATTTTAATAAATCATGCTGTAGCAAAAGGTAACGCATAATAATAGCAAGTATTTTCTGACAAAATATTATTGGAGAACAGTATTAGGTACAAATAAAAAAGATCTATAAGAAAATATAGGTGTGTATGGTGAAAATTATCAAGGATTTAAGTTGATTTTTTACGTTTAGTTGAAACAATATACAGCAAGGTTTTTTCACTTAAATAAGTATTGCATATACAGTGAGCCCCTTTTTTGCTCCATATATATATATATATATAAATCTCTCAAAGTAAACATCATTAAGATATAGTTTAACTAATTTTAACCAGTTTAGTTAGAAGATAATTGTTTAAGACAATGATAGCAATGAAGCTGGTGGCATTGATTCTGATTTTTTTTCATTGTAGTTTGATTTTTCGACGAAACTGGAACACTCAGGAAGAGGTTCTAATGAATTTTTCGACGAAACCGGAATGCATCGTTCGGATTATTCTGATTTCATATTTACCAAAAGTATTCGAAATTTTGTTGTGTCTATCCTAATGACATTGCCTTATATAAACAAGTGTTCGAACAAATCATAATGAAATCGATACAAAAGAATGAGCTAGTTGTTCATAACAAGAAAGATATTTTTTTTGTTATCATATATTTAATTGTTTTGAAAGAAGTTACTTGCTGAAGATGAAAATTGAATTCTTTTTATGTATTAGACGATTATAGAACCATTGTTTATTCAATCAATCGAACAATAAAAGGAGGATAGTAATAGAAAAAACAAGAACGAATTTGATTGTTAGTGAAAAGAAACGAATCAATTACTATCCTCTATTAGATTTATGTCCATCGATGAATAGGCGATATCATCTAAACGAAAACAAAATGGCGTCAGAAAAAAACATGATTGGCTGATAGGAATAAGAAACCTATCTGTTTTCTTTGTCACCAATTATTATAATAGATACCGTAGTCTCTCTCATATTTGAGATCCTACCGGGAGTTTCTGGGAATTCGAACAATACAAGAAAAATTTCATCATGAACTTTTTCTTGTATTGCTTGGCTTCCCAGGAACTACCCGAAGGATCTCAAAAATGTGAGAACCGAATAGGGTATTCTTGGCTCATAATCCATGATCTTCTTACTTCTAGATAAAATATGGATGCATTGCTAGTTAACTTAAACCCTTCCTCGAAATAGAAGGCCACCCCATATTAGAAAGTCATTCACATTAGAAGGCCGTGCTTTTATTTAAAAATTATTTAGATATTAATTATTATTTTTTTAAAATTTATCAATAATTAGTAAAATTCTGCCATTTTCTACGGTTTGTTCCGAAAAATCATTAGATTTTCCACCATTTACAGTAAAATTTAAAAAAAAACGGGCAAATTTTCCATGAAAAATTCCAAAAAGATTAGATTCAAGTAATCAATTAGATTAATTAATTATTATGATTTTATTAAAAACATAATTTATAATTGGTTAAAACTTAGCTTCAGTAAAAGGCCACTCAAAAAGTGACGGTGTGTGGAGACGTGATACAAGGCCATGGCCTTTTATTCTGTGGGGAGGGGAGGGGGGGGGCAAATCAATTCAAATAAACATGCAATGCGTAATAAGTTTGATTATTTATATATCTATATTCATGCGTTTAGCATTTATAAATTTCCTCAAAAAACGGTAATAAAAGACACTTCTAGAGCATTGCTGAAATCATATGATACGGACGAAATGGTTTTAACACGTATATAATGACATACGTTATGAATGATCGTACGATATCAACAAAAATGAAACTAAAAAACAAAATCTTCAATTTAAATGCATCAGTAAAATATTGTGTCATGAATTAAAGAAAAATGTTTCTATGAATTTCAGGATAACTCAAAAGTATGCGAACAAATCGGCTTGTATTATATACATACACCAGAGAAGAAAATAAAACTTTATGGTAAGATATACAAGATAGATTCGTAATTATACTATGCTGACATTTGGTAAACATATGTCTTGTTTAAGTATAAAAATTTAGTAGCATTGGAGAAAGAATTATATGGATTCTTCAATCGTGTATGCTCGATAATTGCTTCATATGACTGATCATATAATCAAGTTACACTGCAATCATTAAATACTCAAACTTTAGTAGTATCAATGAATTCCATGAATTCAGCATTGAAACATACGCAAATAGAAGTATTTTTTCTTTTCTCAAAATTAATTTCAAAATTTTCCTTTTTTAGAATATCAATCGTCATCATTATATGCCTAATGCACCAGATTCCATGTTTTCATATTATTATTCACAGAATCATACAAGTTTATCATCAGCACCATCAACTCTATTTCAAATCATGTCTTCACATCATGATGATCGACCAATACTATCATCAGAAACAACTAGTAATACATATGTTGCACTTGCAATATCTATTGAGCAATTTGATATTCAAGACACAGGTCCTGGTGAGCAAGTGCAATTTAATGATTGAGAAGCATCAGTATTTAATTTCAGAGATCATGTTGAACAGTTAGCAACCGATGCATAAACTTTCAATCTCTTTTTCTCTATCTCCAGGCTACGTAAATTGTATTTTTTCTTTCGATTTTCTCCTGCTATACTGTTTGTGGTGTTGTTCTATATTTTTTGGTTGAATACATTCACAACAATAAAGAAAAGATAATAAATGATGTGAAATGAAATTTCCATTAATTCAGCGTTATGAAAAATCAGATCGGTAGAGAAGATGTTTCGAAAATGAAGTGCAAGTTAATTTTTCAAGCCGAATGTCTTCAGGAAAGAAAAATTACAAAAATATCGTTTTCATGAAACTTTTCCAGCATATCGAAGTATGCTTAAAATAATCTATGAATGGGAAGACCGTGAGTGTTCATTTTTTCGAACTGAATTTTGTCATACAATTACGTCCCTTATTCTCTCCTATGTTAGACATATTTTTGAGTTATTACAATTCATAATATTAGGGATGAATTCAGAAAAGAGAACATCATCGCATACAAATAAATTGAAAAGTTTTCATCATAATCGGAATGTATCAAATTAGTCAAAACACGCGAGAAATAAGTGTCGACGATGATCATAGCGAAAAAAACGACGTCTAACATTGACTGCTATATTCTGTTGATGTACTCACACACCTTCTACTCACTCGTTGAAAAACTTTAATCCAACTTTTTTAACACTGTCATATGTTTGCCATTTATATTTCGCTACACTTCGTTTCAACATTTTGTTGTCGTCGTTTTTGTTCGCGTTTATTTCAGTTATTCTCTCCTTCGCAATTTTTTCAGTCAATTAAGTATCATCTTCTTCATTACATGACACAATAAATAAATGAGACAAAAAAATAGAGTAACATTCTTCCAATTATATGTTCATTGACTTATTGACAATTCAGACTATTGGAAAATGCATTACCATTGTTCTTGTGGACGACACCGGTCAAATAGAACAAACCAGCGCATATATAGACTATTGTGTAAGGTCAAACAAATCGAAAAATGGCGATAATTATGAAAAATTCCTGTGTCGAACTGAACGATTTACCAGATGAAATTCTCATGATTATTTTCAAAAAATTGAATAATCTTGAAGTACTTTATTCTCTGCACGGGGTTAATGAACGTTTGAATAGAATTATACATGCCCAGGAGAATCATTCCGACCATTGGATCCGACAGGCATCCGATCATGTTTCTATTGGAGCTTCTCTTATCCGACGAAATCCTATCGGATTCCTGGTTGCGATTCCTGATTCGGATCCCTAGTGTTGGATTTTATCGAATCCTACT
>OENT01001153.1:2792-54939 GCA_900239685.1 Rotaria macrura | reverse complement strand
TTTAGAAGAAAGTAAATTCGAATACTTTCTTTACCGTTTTTCATATTTTATGGAAGAAAATAATGCAACTGATGCTGCTCAATTCAGAAAATACTTAAAAAAGCTCAAAAGGAAAGCTTAACTTTTCCGAGAAAGGAAAGGAAAAGTGCCACCCTTAGTTATTATAGATCGCAACGATAAGAGATAGAGGTGGTGGGATGTTTAAATTGAGATGCGATAGTTGGCGGTCGGTGGTGTGGCAGAGCACAAGCAGAATGAGGGAGCAGAGAAGAAGTGTCTAGTGTTGTTCTTCGCTGTATTGTGTAACCTGAAGGGTCTAACGGAGCCCGAGCTTCTCTCACCTTGTGCTCAGCGTTTTCGGCTTTCGTCTTGTTATGAATCAGCGATATCATATTTATTTGAGCTCATGAAAAACAAGGAGAAATATATTCAACAATAATCTCTGGGAAGAGGAAAACGAACAACAATCTTCAAAGAAAAACAGCAACTAAAAAACAATTTATAAATCGATCTCCCATATCGATTTGTCAAGCCAATCAAAGAGTGATAGAGATGTTGAAATGATTTAATCATGATGAGCTAGAGGTATTCGGTTGGGATGATAGACGTCAGCCCATAACACGTCTCATAGTCAGTTTGTGGGTCCGGGTCATCTGCTTTTCCTCTCACTCGAGTCAGCTGGAGACTGCTCTTTTCTCTGAGCGTGCCGTTTTCGGTGCTACGATTTGGCCACTGAAGTTTTTTCATCCTTGCCTATCTTTGATTGTGTATTGGGTTTCGATGACGATTTTGTTATTCTGTGAATTGTGTAATGCGAAATTATCCTTGTAATTTCCAATGGAAATGCGTGTGTAATGATTGTTGAAATCAATTTCTGTCTCGCATACACTGACATCTATCCGATATTCAGAAACAATGCACATGAAATGGTTGGCGTATATTGAATTTTTTTGTTCTTCAACGGTTCTTTGTTCATATTGTGTATGGTGAAATAAATTTGTTTATCATTCTAATTATTTTTATGGTTTGTTATACCCTAAACTTTATTTCCCACGATCAAAAAATCAAACCGGAATGAAATCGTTCCGAAGAACAAGCGTAAAGTAGACCGTTTTTTTTAATATTTTTTTGACCACTGATAGTCGCACAGACAGGAAAATCGGCCCAGCAGCGTCATCCGTGCCCGTAAGTAGGATACGCGCATGTCGTATCGTATCATGAGTCGTGTAACACCCTTTCCCTTGTTATATATTTGCTTTTTTCAGATGTCACGCATACCCTTTTCAGTACTTGACCTCAACAATCAGCAAGTATGTGTATGTCCTTTTTTGCATGTCTTCTCTTCTGCACGAAAGCTATATTCGTATTTATTTTTGCTGTCCGAGAAAGTCTGATCATCTTGGAATTTTTGTTTAGAACATCGCGGCAAACAATAATAATCAAGTTGGGCCAAATGTTCCACGAGCTCCACCCATTCAAGGGTTTTTTCTGTTTCTGCAGCAGCACTAGCAGCAGCAGCAGCTGCTGCTGCAGCAACAGCACCAGCAGCTGCAACAACAACCTAGCATAGGTAAACTAATGTATTATACTTTTTATCTGTGTTTGTGTAACATATTTTTTTTCGTTTTTTATTGACGTAGGTGATGATAGAGCTGGTGGTCGTGGCGGTGGGGTTCGTGGTAGCAGTGGTCGTGCCCAGGTCGACTGTTACGGACTTCGTATACGACTGTAAACGACCGCATATGCTTCCAACACGACCGTATACGGTCGTGTTGGGAGTGCTTGTTCGACCTGGGTGGTAGCGGTGGTGGTCGTAGTGGTCGTGGTCGTGGTGTTGGATTATAGGAAGTGGTTGGTGAGGTGGCTCGAATAACAACACACTGAGCCACGTCATAATTTTCTTTTCTTTTTTTTTATCTTTTTTTGTATCTCTTTTTGTGTATGTATTTTCTTGTATCTCTTTTTGTGTGTGTATTTTTTTGTATCTCTTTTCTTCTGTGATTTTTGAATTTTCTTTGCATCTCTTTTCTTCTATCTTTTTTGTATTTTTTTGTATCTTTATTTTTCTCTTGAATTTTTTTATAATAATAATGAATGTTTTTATATTCAAGAAAATAAACTATTTTAATTAATAATTATTTCTTTCTGTATTTCACTATAGCATCTCTTTTCTTTTAAATTTGTCATTCTTCTAAAAGAATATTCAAATTCTCCAAATCAGATTCATTTACAAGCCTAATATGCATTATTTTGATTGTTCGAGGATTAGATTATCAAGACCAGTGCTACATGGGAGCCATGTGGGCACCGTTTAAGGGAAATGCACCATTTAAGGGAAAACATGGACACCATGATGGAGGCACGCATAAAGAAAAAGGATTGGCTACAAATTATTCAAAGAGAGATCACATTAGTGACTTGTGACTCATGAAGACGAATTCATGGTGTCTCTAATCAATAATTAGAACTAAATGGTGACGGATCTACAATTATTTGAGTGGGATGCATGATGACTTTATTTAAAAATCAAAGAGACATGAGAGAAAGACCAGCCACGTTTGAATAGTAGGAAACCATTAATGAACTACATTTTTTTTGTACAAGTATCCTCAACGTACTTTGTTTTATTCTACAAAGCAAAAGATAGCACACTGTTCAAAAAACTTAAGCAGCTTTGGTAATTTTCTTTTACTCAAGCTACTTAACTTTAAAAGCTAGCATACCTTGACTCTTTCTAGATGGAGTCACAAATCACAAATGTGATCTCTATTCGAATAATTTGTAGCCAATCCTTTTTTTTCTATATGTGCCTCCATCATGGCGTCCATGTTTTCCCTTAAATGGTGCATTTCCCTTAAACGGTGCCCACAGAGCCATTTTCATAGAGTGACATTTGTATTTCACTATACTGTTCTGTTTAGTACTCCGCTGGTGATCATTTATCGAAAACAGGCAAGAAAAAAAGATCAAAACAAAACAAAATAATACTAATACTTTTTCTCGACTACTTGATTAATCAATTCGATTACCACTAAGTGATTTAATCAAGACTTCCAACGTCGATGAGAAACAGTTGATCATACATCATGTTTGTAATGATCCGTATAAATTTATCTATTTCTGATTGAAAAATATGTTATGAGGCTTCTACTGAGATGATGATAAAAATGCAAACCTATTCATTGAAATTGCTTGAATCTAAAATTTCACAGAGGTCATATTCTCATAACATGAAATATATATACGTATGTATTGAAGCACCAAACACTTCTAGTCAGGATCTGATGATTGCTGGTAGGAATTATGAAATTTGTGAAACATGGGATAGAATGATGTATTCCTACGATCACGTCTTGTAGTGCTTAATGGATTTTCTTATTTTTCATCATGCATTCCCATGAAAAAATCATGGGAATATATATTTCAGGTTTATTCAGATATTGTCAGGATCTGTAATCTCTTCCTATAGATTTCACTCTGTTAATTAAATACTATTTCATTTTGTTTTAGCATAGTCGGAAAAATGTACTGCAACTATTTTAATTATCATTGACGTTAGATATGGATATTAAAAAAGGATTTCGAACATTTTTTCTTTTGAATTCAATATGCTCAGAGTCGGTACGAATATTGCGAACACCGAAAAGAACAATAAAGTCGACTGATAGACCAATCGGTATAATAACAATGATAGAATCGATGATTCCTAATTCTGATTCTGCCCAGGTGGAACAATACGGTACGTATACGACCGTATTCGGCTAAAATACGGTATTTTTAGGCCTGGATACGGTGGCAGTATACGACGCCCCGTATTACGGCTAGATTACGGTATAACACGGCGGCATATACGGTGTTCGCTAACGGTGCTCCGTAAACGTGCATTATACGGCCACCGTATAAAGACCGTTATGATGCCGTAACGTAAACGTCTAGCATCCGGCCACCGGATCAATGCTGTATTTCAGTCATATCTTGAGCTCATATGTTGTTAAAATGGATCGCATGTAGAGGTGGGGTTTTCGAAAGAATGACAGCAAAAACCACACCAAGAAAGGAAATATGCACATTCAGTGCACGAAATATGAAATTATTTGTTTGTTTCCTATTTTAAAAATATTTTTAAATTTAATTGTTTTCATCACTAGTTTCACTTTATTATTTAATTTTGTTCAGTTTTAATTATTTTTATTTTATTTATTTCACTCGTTTTTATTTTTCACTCGTTGCATTTTATTTACACTGCAACTTAAAGCAACCCCGTATCTTCTGATTGGTTATAGGCTCAGTGAGTCATTTTACTTTTACGTTTTTTAAACTTATGAACTCAATTCATTTATTTAATTTTAATTTTATTGTATTTATCATAGAGTATATTTATTCTTTTTGTTTTATTCTGAATTTTATTCTTTTATTTTTTTACTCTGTCCTCTATTTGATGTATGTTTTATTTTATTCTAGAATTTAAATATATTTCATATATTCTACACTAGATTTTATTGTGTACTTTATTTTATTTTATTCTAGATTATTTTAAAATTTTTTTTATTCTAGATTTTATTAGTAATTTATTTTTTTAACGTTTTTTTTCATTTCATTTCTGCTTAATTTGTATTTTATTGCTAATTTTTATTGAAGAATTCTGAATAAATAAGTAACTTATAAATAAACTACATCGAAATAGTAATACTTTAAATATGGGTATGGCGGAAACACGCTAGGGGGCGGGGTGATATCGAAGATCAATAGGAACATTTACGTCGGACAAATGGCAAATATACGGCAATGAACGCTAAAAATACGGTGCTTCATGGTTATCGTAATTTAGCCGTAAATACACCGTTTACAGTACGGCACAAATACGGTAGTAAAACATGGACCAGGTTTTCGACGTAAATACTGCACGTAAAAGGCCAAATACGGGCCGTTTACGACCGTGAAGTTGCCGTAATCGAGCCTTACACGACCGTAAATGGGACCCGTATACGGACTCCATAACAATGCACCTGAGCAAGACAGCAAATATTTCAACACCAACAGCAGAAATAATACAATCATTTTTGTAGAATATTATTTTTTTGAACCAATCCGAAACGCTTCGAAAGTATAGCGTGCCGGCTAATTGCACAACACGAGATCGTCTTCATACATATGATCAATGAGTTACTTACTTATTTTGGAACACTCTATAGAAATGCGTCAAGATGGAATTTCATCTATGATCACAACCTGTCTACAAAATAAAATCTTTGATATTATATCAAAGATCACCTGTCGATTCGTCGATTTTTCTTTAATTGTTTAGCATTCGTAGTCAGATTATACTGAAAAATATGTGTAGTTTAAATATCGATGAATACACTGTCTGTGTTTGAAACATTGTATTGTACGTGGTACGTTCCAAAAGTTCTCGAACTGATTCTATTTAAAAAGATTCGAAGCATTCTTGAATTACTACTCTTGTTTTCGCATGGCTCATACAGTCCTGAATCAATAAGCATGAAAACCTCTACCGTATGAAAGATCTGTATGAAAAAATACAATTGAATTTTAAATCACTATCTGTACACTTTTATAAAATCCACAACTTGCATAAAGTTGTGGATTTTGAAAGAGTAGTTATCATTCAAAATTAATGAATGCATGCTAATATTTTTCAGTAAAACGATCTATTTAATACTGCAATATTTGAATAAATTTGTCGTTTCAAACGCGAGTTAAGAATTGCTAATGATTGTTCTCCATATGATACATGTGTCATTTATACCGGGTCACAGAACGCTACCTTTTTGTAAACTAACTTCACTCATACGCGATTGATCATTCGAAAAGCTCAGCAGTGTACATTTGAAATAGCCACAATATCTGGTACTTATCCAAATGACATTCGATCTAATTCTACCATAAGGCTCCCCGAAATTTAAATATTTATTGCATTTAAATCTATATTGTCTTCACTTTATACTAAGTTATCTTCACGATGACTATATCATTGATAAGTTGCATTAGCTAATACAAAACTAATTGACAGGAACTACCTTCACACATGCATAAGTATAAAATGAGGCAGGATTCCATCGAACAAGAAACTATATCATTGAACGATGGTGAATCTTTTTTAATTTTTTGTCAGTATACACATAGATAGTGGTCTAAAATCCACTTGTGTTTATTCATACAGACATTTCATACAGTAGAGGTTTTCAGGCCTATAGATTCAGGACCCCATGGACCATGCAAAGACAAAAGTAATAACTCAAGAACGCTTCGCATTGTTTCTCAAAAGATACAGCCCAGGAACTTTTTGAACGCGCACCATGTATTAAAGACACGAGTAATTTTTATATGATAGCTGAAATGAACAGATAATCAAAATAACAGAAACAATCGCAAAATAGTCTAATACAGAAATACAGATGTGCTCTAAATAATCGCTGACATTATTAACAATCTGAAACTTAATTGTGAATTTGAAAAAAAGATTCTTTAAACATCAAACTATAGGCATCATCTTCTATCTTAAGCCGAGAGATATCTAAAATAAGCTTTTTGAGATATAATGCAGAAAGTTCAAAGCAATCTGATATATTTACAGAGATTTTGAACAGTGACCAAATGCATGTAGTTTTTTTTTATCAAATCGTGTGAAGATTAATTCTAAGAACTATCGACACAAGCATTCTCTTTAGTTCATTGTATGTTAAGTTTCAATTCAATTTTAATTACAACAGTATCTTTTTGAATTGCGTACATGTCTATGAGGAAAATAGATGATTCCTAATATTTATACCCTTATGTAGCTACTGTATTGCTCAAGAAAATAATGCTTTAGCGCAAGTCATTCAAAAATCTACACATCATTGATACAGAGAATGACGATAGTTTATATGTGCAGAAAAGGTTTTTTGAAACTTATACATAATTCATGATGTCTGGTAGTCATTTCTCACGAACCTTATACAATAGAGAAATATAATTTTTATCAAAATGTTCAATGGAAAATTTTCTACCAAAAACAAACATTCTTATTTTCAACCTTAAAGTCATTCTATATTTGATAATAGTACTAGAAATATGATTCCTTATACATCTTAGAAGAAATGAATTATGCAAGTAGAAGAAAGTCAATTGATCTTAAGTTTTAGACAATAAAGCATTTTAATTCCATAATAACAGAATTAGTTTATGAGTTTTAGATTCACAGAATGTATCTAAGTAAAAGACAAAAACGTGTGTCATTCGATAACATCTGCTGATGAAGCAACGAAAAAGTACTAGTAGAACAGTCGGTTGTAAAGAAAAAAAGAAACACTATTGTATTTTCCTTTTTCTATGCCCTCTTAATACAATCTAGTTCATATGATACACTAATGGCACCAGTCAACGGTGACATTTTCAGTCGCTCTTACACAATTTGTCGGAGACTGTCTTAACCAGCAATAAGTGTAAAAACAACTTTTTCATGCTTGATAAAATCTGTTTCATTTTCTTTGATGAATGCAAGTATAATTTTAGTTTTAGCATAAAAAACTCATTCATTAGTATAACATAGGACGTTGTCTATCTCCCTCTCTCTCTCTATGCAGCATATATAAAGTACTAATTAGCATTGTATAAATTGTTGTTTTATAGTTGATGAACATGCAAGTCAATCGGGGTATTATTGATGTTCTTTTTTTTCTTTTTTTTTATATACTAGATCTAATAGTTACATTCAGAAACACAGAAGAAGGGAACATAAATAGTAATTTCATGATGCATATTTAACTTTAGCTTCGAGCAAAAGCGTTTTCGATCGTCGGCTGACGGTCACATAGGGAGGAAGAAACTAAAAATTATCATTATCATTATGAACCAAGACGACATACTAAACGAAGAAAAAAAGAGAAAAAAATAGTGTAAGCAGACAACATAAGATGAATTGAAGAAAAGGAACTGCGCGATACTCGAAAGAGAAAAGATGCGCGCGAGCCACAAGAACATCTCACCGTTTTAACACTCAATGCAATTATTATGATTGTAGTCAAAATGAGTGCACGACACCTAAAATCAAGTAGCTATATCTAGTGAAGTTCATGAATGTAAGTATTTCAGTGATTTAATGGAATTTTCTTCTGATATAATGATGAGATTATAAATAGATATTTCTAGAAAAAAATATAACTCTTAAGATTCTTTTTGTATGTGCAAATATTTTAGTTGGTTCCGTTGTTTCTATAACGGAAATTTTTTCTACTTATTTACATTTTACATAATATACTTTAATGATTTATGAAATTGCAAGAAGATCTAACACAATAAATTAACTGAAATGCATTTTTTTTCTTATATATTTAAGAGTCGCTGAAAATGTCTCTCCAAACAGTATCAATTTACAGCAGGTACGTAATGTAATCATTTTTTTTAAATTATACTCTTCGTTTTTGAATGTATTCAGGCTAGATTTTAATACTTTTTCTTTCTGAAATTCTATTTCTCGATTGATTTCTCTCATTGATTTCCTTCGCAATAGAAGTACTTCAATCTCAAGCGAATATCGATTGACAATTCGAAGAGTTAGAAAAGAATGTGTTAAGTGTTGTTTTCTAGCATTCTTTATCACTTATTATTCACAGCAAGCAGTGTGTAATACTATAATGTGGAAAACATATTTTCAGAAAAATCTTGAGTAAGCACGTATTAAATTACAATTTTTCATTAAATAGTGAAAAGTTTTCATGATATTTTGCCGATTGATATGATTATTAGAAGTAGAGAATAGAAAAGTTTATCAATTTTACCCTTAATATAAAATCGAATCTTTCTTTCATTTTGGAAGAAAATGCGCAGTGTAACAACTACAAGACGAAGACGAGCAAGATTTGTTCGAAACGCCAGGTAAAAAAAGAAGAAGTTAATATTAATGTTTCAAATGACATCGATTGAGAAAGATTAATGATACATTCATTTTTCTAACTCATATAAGAATAGAAAAATAAAAGATTTATTTCTTTTTATGTTGCATTACTAAATACCTGTTAAGCTATTCATACGATGCTTAAAAGATAAATTTTATCGTAATAATGCTCATATGTAAATGTTACATTTAAAATTCATTGTCGCTATTACCTTAATTGATGACGACAGCTTCAAGATATGTTTCATAAATGCATAAGTTCGACATCAATGAATTCAATGTTGAATAGAATTCTCTTTCCCACTATGTTTTCATATAGTTAAATACGATTCGTTGAACACTATTAGAATAGTTGTAGCATAGAATATTCAAATGGGTTCTATGAATTCAAAAACAAAAACAGAGAAAAACAAATTGAAACTGCTATAGTCAAATTTCTTGAAGAACATTTTCTCTAGATTATCAAGAAAACTAGCTTTTTTTCGCATGTTTTGTTTTTTATTAAAGCTCGTATGTGTCATTTTCATACTCGGCAGACAAAATGCACCTTGAAATACAGTGTGATCCGTGCCTACAGAGGAAGTCTTACATGCCGAGCTCGTTAATCAACTTTTCAATTTTTTAAAGTCAAAGAAAACGTTAACTATACATTATACGTGAATGCGTTGATGCGTAAGATTTTTCCATAAAAACTCATAGACATGTTCTTCATTTTTATTTGAAAATATATTCTTGTAAATATACTAAACTCTAACGGACTCAATTAAACTAGATAAACAATCAACTTGTGACATTTAAGTTGTGTAATTTAGTTATAGCAGTTGTGTTGTAGAGAAATCCCTTAGTGATCCATTTCAAAATTATCATTCATGATTGAAATATAATTATATAACTATCGACTTAATATGTAGTTGATATTTGTTTTTCTAATAATTATATTACGGAACCTACTGCAAATAAGATCATGATCGTCGTATGTTTATTGAAAACATAGAAAATGATCTGTTTATTGAACATATATGAATACAATAAGCCTCGGGCAATAATTGTTCGTAACAAAAAACGAGCCAAACAGAAGTCTATTTTAACAGTTGTATTTTCTTTCGGTTATATTTTCTCTGAGAAACTGTCCAGATATCATGATTGATTTAAAATTGTTCGAATTCTATCAAAATCAAATAAAAAAAGTCGATGAAACTTCTTCTTTTGATTATTGATCATACAACAATTCAAAAAGATAGACAGTGTTAATAATGCCATCAGCTCATGTGTCAATCAACACGAGAAGTTTTTATTTAAAAGCATTGATAAAAGTAGAAAGAAATGATTCTATCGAAGTGACAAAAAAAAACGATAGAAAACTTTGAATCATAAATGATTAGATTTAATAAATGACAGCAAGTCTGATAAGACTTGTAAAAACAAAAAGAAATATACATAATGCATTAATATTTGACCAGAGAAAACATGTCAATAGGCGAACGTTAATTTTGATTGTTGCAATTCTTGTTTTTATTCGATACACAATTGAGCCTGGTGGTTGAATTTGTTTTGCTTGTTTGTTAACGGAAATTGCTGATTATAATTCATGCTCTCGTCATTCTAAAAAGTACTCCGATATTTTTCTTTGTTTTTAGACCCAGTGGCGGAAGTTGTAATATACCTCCGGACATACAACATGGACACGTATCGTTAGCCAATATAGCAACAGCATTTCTAAGTGAACGAAAATCAACCTCACGTCGTCAAACAAGTGTTCGAAGAAAAACACGTTTGACAATTAAAGGACAACCAACATCAAATCCCAGACGTCAGTCAAGTTATCCTTCAACAGCAACAACAGATGAAATATTAGATCCAAGATTATCAGCAGAAGCCATGGATGGCAACATAAGTACATTATTTGTATCTACTAGTCCAATAAGTAATGGTGACAATAAACATCAATCGAAAACGGTAATAAGAGAAAATCAAAACGAAGTTCATTTTCTTTTTCTCTTGCTTGCTTTCTTTGATAAACTTATATGTTTGCTGATTAATATTGCTTTTCCGTTAGTATTGAAATCAAGAATCTCACAATAAACGTACAATAGGCTGCTAGGATTATTCTCATTCAAGTTATAGAAAGAAAAAGGAAATGATTATGAATAATACGCATCTTTATTATGAACTGTGTGTCATCATTGTGAGCCGTATATCCTATAAAAAAAGTGAGTAGCGTACATTCAAGTGATGAATTAACTGAACCGTCGGTAATATTCTATTTGTTCGAATTTATTTCTTGTTGAAATCATATGTTTACGATAATCATAAGTATAAGTATGAAAAAGATTTGTCGATTACTATTCAATGACAGTACTACAAATAACAACGAGTCCCTCGATTCCTAACATATTATCATCGATAATATCACTTGATGCACTCTACAATAGAGTGCAGAAATAAAGTTATATTTAGCATGACAATTTAATGTCAATACAATGGCAACTACTTTTTCATCTTAGCTAATATTGATAGACAACCATTTTCTATGTATCTGAATAATGTATATAACCATGCTACTCTAAGAATTGATTGTGACAGTAAGATTTCATAAAATGGTAAGTTACCTAACTTCGGAACATTGCTTTTTCTTAACTTAGAAAGTTAACCACAAAACAACAGATCTCAATCGTTTCCTAGCACTTTTCTAGTGCACAGACTACCGATAATCTATATTTTACCAATTTTTCTTTCTATTTGGCCCTGATTCTTATTACTAGTGTCGAATGGTTTACAGTATATTCATTTTATTAGATAGCCTCTGATCTAAGTTGTCAGAAAAGTTCAAATTCTAATTAAAAAAGGGAAATGGTTTTCCACTCGGTATTCAATAGAGTCTGTTTCTATGATTGTAAGTTTTTCAGTGTATAATATTTCTAGTACAACATGAAATGAATAACATTGTGACTTTGACGACTGTCAGCTGTTTTAATTCAGGCATATTTTCTAATTCGCTGAGTTTCGACTCACTTTTCTTATTGACTATATGTGTTACTAGGAATCAACTATCTGTTAGATCGAAATTATCATGTTCTAAACTGAATTTTATTTTTACATAGCTATCTACTTAAAAAGCATAAAACGCTATTGTGATAAAATATTGCTTTTCTCGCTGATGTCAAGTTAATTGTGCGGAAACGACAACTAGTTTGTCAAAGGAGATTTGTATTTTTGTAATTTATGTCAATATAAGTCATGTTCACCAGTGGTAAAGTTGAGTTCGAGTACCGTTATTTCCTATCTAATTCTATAGCTCTTTTTTTCTCTATTTGTTTGATCATCCCAAGACTAGTTTTATTCTTGAAGTAACATTGAGAAAAATAGTAGGAAAAATAGAGAAATAGTGTATGTGAGAGAGAGAGAGAGTGAAACTTTCGCTTTACTCTTTCCTCACTGGAAAAAAAACGTATTAGTTAATCATTCACAGTTCATACAAGATAAAGCTTGTCAGGATTCATCAATATTATGAAATCAGTATCTTCTGTTCGTATTCATTTGGATTCCGAAGAACTGAATGAAAGACGTTCATCATTTGATTTGAATACTATTTCATCAATATTAACACGAACGAAAACTCGTTTTAATCCAAATATGTGTAGTGCATCATCGACAAGTCTCGATACCCAACGAGCAGCACGATTCAGCAGTCTTAGTAGTAGTTATGCGCAGTTTTTAAAACAACGCGATACAGACAAATCAAAAAAGATAGTAAGTTTCTAAACATGTAAACATCCAAACTACAGAATTAGCCTTTATCAACATTTTCAGTGTCATAGATTCACATTTCTATATATATTTATATTTATATTAATATTCTATCATCCATCTAATTGTAATATATATTCTAGCTATCACAAGAAGATCATCGTTTATTATTATCATCGAGTGAATGGGTCGAAGATACAAAAGATAGTGATCCATATGTATCTGTTCTTAGTCGACTTGGTAAGTAACAACAACAACAACAACGAATAAATATTTTGTTTGTTGCCATGAATATCTTTTTTATTTTTATCAATTCATAGCTGAAGCTATTCAAGATTCAGAAACATTCTTGGAATTCGTTAAAAAATCTTTTACTATCATTTCAAATACAAGTAATATATTGATTCTAAAACAGTAACTCATATGTACATATATAGAGAGAGATACATAAGACGAAACATTTGAATATTCGATTTTCTATTATTTACATGTAAACAGAATTTATAATCAATAGAAAATCACAGAAAACAATAATGACAATAGATGACTATGAATTGAAAATCTGAGATGAAATAATTAGATTGTATTTCTAATGAAATTATAAATTTTTGATTCGCATTGTTTATATTTCATAGAGTGAATGTTGCGTGAGTTATATATATTTGTCATTTATATTTTTGACAGTTACTAACAAGATGAATGTGTTTTCGTTGAGCATCGATGTTAATCTAAGAGTTCATATATATTCAGTAGATACTTGAAAGAAAAGCAACATAGGAAATAATTTGCGTGGAAACTAAAAGAAGCCTTGGGAAAAGTATTCTGTATGATCAAAAGGCTTTACGACCGTAAGATAATATTTCTTTCGAAGCTGTTCATCGATCGTTAGTTGTTTTCATCTTATAATTTTTTGAAGCCAACTATGATTAAAGCCTACAAAAATATCTTTAAAAAAATTATCTTGATTATCGGTTACTTCTCATTTAATGAATAAGAATACATAGTAATGCTATAAGATATTTATTGTCAGTAGAATATGTCTTCTAATAATAGTAATAATATATGAATCTTTAAACGTATTCAAACTTCATAGCCATCGTTCAAATGAAAAAATTCCTACTAGAATATTAATGAAACAGAGTTGATTAACACCTATGATTTTTTATGTTGTCTCAGTCCATTGATTAGGTAAAGACTAAGAAGTTAATATAGAAATCAAAAACAATAAGACCAAATTGATTTTATTTTAGTCATCGCAACTGCATTATTAATCTTGTTGACTGTTTTTCAAGTGATACTTTTCTTTATGGGTATGTATATTTGCTATTTTCATTTTTATCAATTCAAAAATCATATATATGTAGGTGTTAAATATCTAAACGATTGTCCCGCTCAACCGAATCTACCAGTTTATTTACTCGTTGTTGGTTCTGTAGGACTTGTTCGTGTACTGAATTTATTATGGAAACAATTTCGTCGGAGACGTATGCGAAAGTTAGAAGGTGTAGAACTTGATCAAGAAGAAGAAACTGATAATAGTTTGTTATTTACGTTTACATTTTTTTTTGTATATGATAAATTCGTTTATTGTTTTCTTTTTCCATCTATAGATGGTTCTAATTTTACCGATGCTGTTTTAAATCTTTTTCTTCTTGCTTGGTTCATCGTTGGACAATATTGGACATGGAGTGCTTTTATGCCAAATTTTGAATTCGGTTTGGAAAATCCAAATAATTATTGTCACAGAAACGTTTACATATTTACACTTATTCATATTGGTTTCGTTTACGTCATGTTTCTTGCTACTGTCTCCTTTCTTATTGCAATTACATGTTGTGCTATATTTCCAAATTTAATTATTAAAACAGCACGTTGAGTAACATTGAGTCTGTATGACAATTTATGTAAATAAACTTTTACTTGTTAGGAATTCGAAATTTGAATTTGCAATAACAGACTAGAGTTTCACATTTGAAATTCGAACAATATGCTTTAGTACGATACAGTCAGCCACTGGGATACATAAGAAAAAGAACTTTTTTCAAATACTAAGCGTGTTCTTGTTGTTCGATAAAGGATCTCATTATGTTACATTCACCATTTACAGAAACAATAACTGCAACAGTAAGTTGAGACCTTCCAGACAAAATATTATCAGTCCCGAATCCCTTTTGGCCCACGGGATGGAACAAGCGGGATTTTTCTGGATTCGGAACTGTCCCGCAGGACTTCAGAAAGTAGACATCATACCTCAGAAGTACAACGGCACGTTTTGAAAGGAATTCATCTGACCATATTGAAGTTTTCTACTGTATGATAGATACAAGACAATAGGCTATTGATGTTAAGCATACGAATGTCTCGTTTTAAGAAACATCTGGATTGCAAAAACCTAATATTAGCCTTACAGAATGCTTGATTGCAGAGTGCATAATTGGAATTAGATGTCTTGTGGCAAAAAGTAGATGATGTTTTTCATGTCTATTTTTTTATTTGGTTCTATCTGAATGAAAACATCTGCTTATTGGCAGGACAGCTATCATAACTAATAAACTTATAATTTGAGTTTTTTTGGTTATGGAATCTAAGAATACACCTTAACGAGATCTACTAAAGATCACTTTCATTTCACACTATGAATGCTTTGAATCATGTTAGGATTGTTTTAGTAGATGTTCGATCGAGTTTTTCGCTAGTGTGAAAAAATAGATAAATAAACATGATGATGAGTCGAAGTTTTCTGTTCATGTGAGCTCGATTAGAACGTCGTATACTATGCAAAATTCAGTTGACCAAAAGAAAAATATCGTTCGATTAAGGTACTGAATTTCTAAAACCTAATTCGCTCACTATGAGAACGATATTAAACTTTAGTTTGGCTGATTGTTGGATATTTCGACCAATTATCTAGTCTCAGAACGTAATGTGTAATAGAAATTCTTTTGCTTGATTTCTTGGAAAATAGCTGAACTGATAGTTTAGAAATGCAGTGAATTGATCATAAATAGGCTCGAAGATATTTCTGAAGGCTAACATTCTGGAATATTGTTAGTATTACTCACTAGAGATTTCTCACACTTCGGTATGACTGCAAAATTGTGTATTATTACAAAATAATATAAAGAAAAGATATTTTATTTTATCGAATGCAGGGGGTGGCTATCATGATTATTCTATATGCATACTATTTCATTGATCTAATCACTTAAACTTCGTTCGATAGGATTACTTAACCAAAGATTAGGTTAGATTAGGTATGGTCAATATGGCTGCTTTGACATTATATTGGTGCTTTCTTCTGTAAAGTAATTAATAACCTCACATGAGTATGAAGTCAAAGATGATCGCTGAGCAGTTTTGTATATTTTGAACTTGATGCCTGTTTTTTTTAAATTTTCATTTAAAATTTACAAAAGACTTCTGATAATTTTCAATATAATAGTTGTATCCAATAATTTTGTCTTTACGTTTATACTGGGCCATTTGATCTACAGCATACATCAAGTAATGTTTGTGTTGTAATCTGTCCCGATGAACAGTAGTCTTTGACGATTCATTCTCAATACATTAGCTAGCCCCAGATGAATTATGACTAATCTATTTAAGATAAATCTATTCCTCATTACTAGTACTGTTAGAATGGAACTCATATGATCTAACGAAATTTCGCTAACTTTTAAAACAAATGAAACATGAATAGCTCATGTACTATTCAAGATACTTTAAATTTTTTTGAAAAGAGTTCAAAACCACTTTCAATAAACTATTAAGAAGCATTGAATTTGATATCAGTAATCACGGAAACTATCCTCTGCATTTGATGAAAGAACTTTTGAGCAGATCTTATTAGATGTAATATAATTTCTCATGATGTTTATAACTTGGCGTGACTTTCTTCTTCTTGATCATTGACCAGAAAGTAGATAGTCTTTCTTGTTTTTTTCTATTCTTCAATGTTGTAAGTGAATTTTGACCAAGACTCCTGACAAAACAATAGTTTACACGGGAAAAAGATAACTATTTGAGTCCATTTGTCTTAATTGACAAAGAAGTGGATCATTGCCAGGCTAGGCATTCCGATCAAGTTCCTAATTATAGAAACTCGTGATTTGATGTTCGTAAGACGATAGCAATAAATATTAATAATCTATGAGCATCTTTTTATTATCGCTGTTTGATTTCTATACCGTTCGTTTTCGTTTAACTATTATCTTATCAATCAATGAAACCTTACGCTTTTTACGATATTTAATAATGACAATAAACTAGACTATAATGGCGCGAATATAGAGACATAAGCACAGTACTACCACGTGAAAGAAAAAAGGATGTGGTGACAACAAAAAATAGTAATAGTATTGAGAAAGAATGTGTGTGTTCTCACTGATCTCTCTGTACAACTAAACACCGGGTACTACACTCTTGCCCGTTCTTTATTAAACGTGATAAAATAGAAAGTATTGAAGAGACAAACAGACGAACATCACACCAAAAAGAAAGAAAACAGAAAGAAAGAGAAGAGCTGTTCTACGATGAAATGAAGGATTAAACTAATTAGGTATCATTGATGAAACTATTAAACTACATAATCAGTTAAGATCGACTAGCTTTTTTTGAAAGCATCTTCTCCAGCATATGCTGCACTGCTGCCAAGTTCTTCTTCAATACGTAACAATTGATTGTATTTGGCTAAACGTTCAGAACGACATGGGGCACCAGTTTTGATCTATAGTTCAATATATAAAAGAAAAAGAAGTAAGTCATCATAAGTACGATTCATTCGAGTGGAATGAAAATAAGAATGAAAGGGCAAATACTTGAATAACATTCTTCTTAGTTTTTGCTCGTATAATTATCATAAACATGAGCAATAGATTCTGACAAGCACCTTTTGTAGTATGATAAAAATCTCATGAGAAATAAAGTAGTTCGCAATCAAGCTCTAGTATACAGTAAGATATTTCAGGTTTTTCAAAAAATTTATTTTAGAACAAAATATAAATCGATATAAAGAGCATACGTTTAAATACTATTGCTTGTGGATTTCATGAATAAAAACAATGAATATTTTACGATTATTTTGAATGGAATAGAAATCGGTAATGAGCTGGTTGTTTTTAGATTGAAATCAAGAATGAAGAACTATAGTCACATCAATCAAGACTACCAGAAAACAAATTACTGATATTGGAAGTTTGATTCCAAACATCTATTCAGTTTATGGTTAAGAGTCAATTGAAATCTTTCATCTCTATGCTTTTCATTCTCTTTTTAGTGTTTACTTCGTCGAAGAAAAGAGCAAACAAACTATACATCTATTTCAAATGATGCACGTACCTGTCCAGTTCCTAAGCCTACAACAAGATCAGCAATGAAAGAATCTTCAGTTTCACCACTACGATGACTAACCATAACACCCCAACCAGCCCCACGAGCCATGGTACATCTGTAAATTGAACAGAATAAAATTTATATTTGAAGTATTTTTCTATGGAATCGATTAAACTTACGCAGCAATGGCTTCAGTAACTGAACCGATTTGATTGACCTTCAGCAAAAGACAATCACAAGCCTTCTTGTCAATGGCCATTTGAATTCGCTTGACATTGGTTACTGTTAAATCATCACTGCAAAAATAGCCATCATGATATTCTCAAGTTCCTTTACTTATATTGATTATGACAATTTTTGCATGAATATCTTACCCAACAAGTTGTACGCTTTTGCCTTTAACAGCATCAAGAAGACTTTCGAAACCGTCCCAGTCATCTTGTTCGAAAGCATCTTCAATCGATATGATTGGATATTTTGCAATTTGTTCAAGATAGTAATTCTTTAATTCTGTGCTTGACAACTAAAATAAAATCAATATCAGTCTAATACATGCGTGTATTTGTGGAAATCAAGTTATATTTACAAAATGTGGTTTGCCTTTTTCTTTGTTATTTAAATCATATTTTTTCTCTTGTTCATCAAAGAATTCACTTGCTGCAACATCCATACCAATTTTAACTTTACCAGTATATCCTGCTTTTTCAATGGCTTTGACAAGAATATCAAGTGCTAAAAAGTTCCATGCACAAAAACAAAGACGCTGCATGCTGTAATACATATAGCTGAAGTCTATATTACCTTTATCAGCATTTTCAATGTTTGGTGCGAAACCACCTTCATCGCCAACATTAGTTGCATCGAGACCATATTCAGCTTTGATTCTAAAATGAACGATTTGTTATTTTTGTTCACGAATATTCAATATACTGCATAAGTTCGTCTTACAAAGTCTTCAGATGATGATAAACTTCTGAACCCATGCGCATGGCTTCTTTGAATGATTTGGCTCCAGTTGGCAAGAGCATAAATTCTTGCATAGCAAGTTTATTACCAGCATGACTACCACCATTAATGACCTATTCAATTTAAAGAACAAACGTTTGTCATCAAGTGACATTGAAAATAAAATAGTCGAATTACGTTGAACGAAGGTACTGGTAGAGACATTTTTGAATTCGAAAGCTTAGCAATATATTGATATAAAGGCAAATTACTGTGGGCTGCACTAAAAGTGTAGAAAGAAAATTTTATTGATGAGAATAAATTCAGAAACAAAGAAAGAAGAAATATAAAATATATTGACATGGAAAAAATGTGAACTTTGTACAGAAAATTCTAATTCTCGTGTACCGTGCATGTTTATATTAATACTTCGTACGAGTTAGCATCACTAAGTGTTACATCGCTTGAAGTTCAACCTTAATGAGTTAGCAATATTCTTAAGAGACCGAAGCTCATCAGCTTATCATGACCTTGATATGGGATTATCAAGTATTAATGCGGAATAATGCCCTTTGGAAGTACTAGAAAAATTACATTACTAATTTCAACTGAATACTTTGCACCGATACAAGTCTTAACAAGAGTAATTCATTATGAAAGTTTTTTCAGGTTTCCAATTCTGAAAAAAAGAACATTAGAAATGAGTTATGTAAATCAACGGTACAACAAACGAGTATTTATCATATCTGTCTATACGCATAGGAAAAAGCAAACGCCATCACTCTGAATCTAGTCTCGTAAAGATTTATATTTCAAGTGTAAATACGACAGTAAATTCTTCCTTATATGGCTAAGAGTTTTCACCACATTTTCCTAAAAGGGCCATACATTTTTAACATAAAACGAAATTAGTCCGTTATGTTCTCTTCAAAATATTCAAAGCACCTGAAGATGTGCGTGTCATGAAAATACATAGATTCTTAGTGAGCTTTGAAAAAAAAATATCACTACTGTCTAAGATATTAGATTCTTGGACAAACTGCTATGGTCGGGTGTCGATCTACAAAAGTAAGAAAATAAATAAATGACCAAAGGTTTTATTTTTGAGATATGAAATCTTGAAAGAATACATGTTTGATTAGTAAGTCACTGAAAAACATGTATCTCTTTCAAATGTTTATTATTCAGAATAGCTATCAGAAATCGATGAATTTTTCGTTTTCAATTCTTGTATACTTATTTAGATCCCTAATCGGTTGTATTTGAATTCTAATAAAGTAACATCACCAACGAATATTTATTTATATATTAGATGAAAACATTTTCGGAAATTTCTATTTCTTTCATCGATCTATTTATTACTATATTAAAACTACAAAACAATATTACAATATGTGTTTGAGTTATCTTTCTCATCATGACATTAGACACATGATAGATTACTGTTTGAATACAAATTAACATTAAATAATGATATTTACAACAAATAAAACATATTCGTGTTAAATAACATTTCCAAGTATTTCAATCAGTATACTTTTTCTCGTACAACTAGTTCAAACATTCCAATAAGTTCAAACATTTTAAAAATGTTAATAACAAATGACTAATCTCTACATCCTTCAACACGAATGTGACTGAATCTTTAAAAAAAGGTTGGCTTAATACTATAGACATTATCTATAAAGATTAATCCTCTCTAATTCATGATATTAGAGTCTATCCTGAAAAAAAAACTTTACCCTGCTTTGCATACAGCGATTGAAATACCAAGAATAGCATTGGCACCATATTTTTCTAGATAAACATATGATCATCGATCTATTTTATCGACTAAAATTTGCTGACTTACTTTTACTATCTGTACCATCTTCTTGAAGCATGAATTCATCGATCTCTTTTTGTTGTGTGACATCAAATCCTTTCTAGAAGAAAGTTTTAAATATATATATATTAATTACGAGAATAGAAAAACTTTTGATAATCATTTTTGACGAACCTCAATAATCAAGTGACCTAAATGTTTAACATTAGCTACAGCTTTTTCAACACCTATAAATGAATCATATACATATATATATATAAGACTTCTAATCTATTTGTTATTTTTAGAGTCTATCTACCTTTTCCATGATGTACTGCCTTATCTCCATCACGTAGTTCAAGTGCTTCATAGATACCAGTTGACGCACCTGATGGTACACCAGCACGGAATAGACCTAAAGAAAAAAATATACAATTTATATTCAAGGTAAACTTGATTGTGCTTCAATCATAATCGACACTTTAATTCAATTACGCAGATAAGAGAAAAAGTCTGTCGAGTAGAAATTTCAAGAGAAAGGATAAAGGAAATGATACATGTAATACGAAACAAGAAAAAACTGTTACACGATAAGTTTTGTACAAGGTCATTTCTTTCTTGCATAAATAGTCCACTCCCCTTCTGTGAACTATAATAGTATTTGATACTCTCAAGAAAGGAAAGAAGAAATTAATAATTCTTCTTTTATAAAGTATACTTTTGTTGAGATAGAATTTTTAATTATTCTCCCATTTATATGAAATATTAATCAAGTAACGGAAAAGTCCTTTATGATCAAATAAATTACTGAACTTTTATTGCACGAAAGGAAAAGAAAAAAAAATTTCTACCTATAGAAAATATAAATATTACCTTTGCTGGTCCAAAGATCGACTTCCACTGTCGGATTGCCACGACTATCGTAAATGTAACGACCAACGATTTTGAGAATTTTATCACTCATTCTTGCAATTATTTAATTAATACAGATCTAGAATAGGACTTAAATATACAATACAACTTACTTTAGAATAAAGCCCATCATTCAGAAACATCTATATCTCTGGAAATAACTTACTCGATGTTGTTCGGAATAGGGATATCGGTCATTAGAAATGAGGGTAAAGTAGCGTAGGCGCGCTAGGAGTTTCTTCTAGTTTTTCTTATTTGTCTCCTATACCAGAATACACCAAGAATCGCATACGAGCAAACAAGTCTTAGCAAAAACAAGTTCTTTTTCTTTCTTTTTCTTGTCGTTTTTTCCCTATACCCCTTCGCTCTCGACAACAAGAAAAAAACCTTCATGAGAAACAGCTCATCGCATCGACAACATATACCCTATGAATCTATTGCATTAAAACATCGGCCTTGTATTCTAAACGTAAGAACGCAAAAAAAACGCAAGCAGAAAAAAACGTCTGATATATTAAGTAACTGATGACGACGGCAAGACGGCTTAAAGGCATGATGTATAGAAGAAAAAAAAAAGGAAGCGAAAAACCAGCCGATTTCATTTTTCTCTCCTCGTCGTCTATCGCTCTAATCAAGGGCAGACATATAAGCAAAAGCTATTATTGATGATGTCATTGACAAGTTCAATTTTTCATAGACACGTTAAGAGACAAGCATACCTTACTTACAGAAAATACATATGTACGAAAGATATGGGGCATGAGTCAACGGCATTCTCTTGATATATAAATAAGAACTAACGTACGAATGCGTATATGTCCATCAAGGCCATGTTTATAATACGGATGCTCCTAAATCCATCTGTAGATACTTGAATAAGAAAAAATTCTACACAAAAATGCTTCTTCTCAATCTTCGAACAAAAACTATTGGATAAATGTTTAATCAAATGTACAGCTTCCTTAACAGTGACTGAATATTCGACGTACGTCCTCAACTGTTTTGTGTGCATTCGAAAGTTGATTTCTGCCTTTCCGTAAATAAAACTCTCGATGAAGCTCTATGATCGAAACCGTCGAAGTAATGTTTCTTCGCTTTTCGCTTGAAAAAAGAAACACTAAACCATTGTTTTTCTTCAAGTACATTCAAACATATGTTCTGTAATCACCTGATTTTTTTTCTTTCTTCTCAACTCTCTGCATGATCATTAACTCAGCTGTTCTAGTTACGGATGAAACTAAACATTATTCTTTCTGTTAGAAAAAGAAAAAGAGAAAGAGAAAATGTTACACTTAAATTCATCGTCTCTATCGACTGTCTGGTGTTTGTTTACTTGCGTGATGTGTGCCACAATTTCTAAGTGCGGGTAATATATGGATTTTGTCGTGTTCTTCTTGTTTTCTATCCCTAACAGCGAATAATAAACGTCGACAAGAAGCGAGAAAGAATACAATAAATCTTAGCACGGGAGAACAGTACTGATCCGTGGTCTAGTGTTCGATGATTCAGTCGCCAATTCTAAAACTACAATGATTTAACACACTTATGCATTAAGAAATACACACGCTTTCTGGAAATTGAATCTAATTTAAATATAATGCAATTTCAATTTGGTGATAAGAAAAAATAGATAAATTGGGTGAATCTTTTTTTTTGCATAAAAGACTCATCATGATTGAGGTTGCGCACAGCGTAACGTGTTAAAGAAAGATCAACTATCAGAAAGAATATGATTCTGTTTATGTGACATTATTGTTCTTTTTCGCATCGTTGAATTTTTTCCAGGAGTTTAGCATAAATCTCTGTTTAAATTCTTCGCTTTAATTTTTATAAGACAAATTTTTAAACAATTGGATTTTCATTATGCTCTCATCGAAAAAACAATTTTACCCACAAGAGATGTTTTCGAAGAAAACAAAGAATTGACCTAATATTTTTGTAAGATTTCCCATCTGGGTTCATATCTAAAACTTTGAGTGACACCATAAAGCTGTTAAACGAGAGATGAATACGAAAAAATTACACTGTATTTCAAGTGAAATAGAAAATAAAGCTGTTTTACATTAAAAACAATTTTTTTCAATATATGTATAAATTGCAATTGAAAGATTGTTTGGTAAAAGCCCAACTACAGCTGTACCATAAACAACAAGATACAAACTTAAAGATCAAGACTGATTTTAAGACAATAAAGTACAAGGAATAACCTGTATACAAGATAGTCATTCCATGTATCGCTACCATGCTAAGCCTTCTTAGTGACTTATACAAAATTAGCGACATCTATATTAGTTTTTATTAATACACCCAAAATCCTTTTGCACGTTTCTTAGTTAGCGGTTTTTAATTGAAAATAAATTAGAATCTTAATTCCTAGTGCGTGTGTATATACGAAGTGTAGCTGAGAAACAAATCTATGATACGAAGCCAATCGATTACACCAGACCACAGATCATACGATACAATTACTATGATTTATATCCTATTACCACGGGAATTTCTTAGTACAAAAAACAATAAAAAGAAGATTTTGCTCTTTTCGCGCCTTTTTTTATTTATATTCAACAATCTAAAGTACCGAAAAGAAGGAAGTAGAAGGATGCTTTTTCTGTGGAATAGACTGACTACAAGGAGTAGCAAACAAACTCGCACAAAAATGTTCTAATCAGTTTTGGGTGGAGCAGGCCATGTTCGTGGTGGAGGTAATTCACGTGGTGCTAATATAGCTGAATAACCCTCAGCTAGCTCAGCTGCTTTCTTGTGTTCAAGTTCAGTTAAATGATCAACATCAGGGCGATAGTACCATCCTTTATTGTCACCACGTGCATGTTCCAAACGTCTAACTTTTCGTTCAAGACCTCTAAAAAATAATTAAAAAGCATGAAATTGATGATATTATCAATTCACCATTGCCTCTATTTACTTAAGTCGATCTCTCATGACTTGTGTGTAGATGGCATGAAGAGAAATTTCATAACGTTCATCGAATGGTTGAATGACATATCGAGCCATGAATCGACGAAGAGGATGCTACACATAATGATTTTCAAAAATACAAAATTATATATTTAGATTCGTTTTAACTATGAAAATCAAAAGAAACCAACTTTATAATATTCCCAATGACGTGGCTCATAACCTTCTGGGATGTCTGTCAGTGTTGCTTGACCTATTTGAAAACTGTTCGTACAATGTCTATCAGTAGGAAATTTACATACCAACAAATACATTGGCATAAAAAACAACGCAGAATGTAGGTACCAAACCAATCAGAAAGTAATAATGCTAGAAAATACAATAAATTAAAAATTTTGCTTTTGACTAACGATGAATATAATTCGAATTGAGAATTTTTTCACATTGACTAATTTTAATTATTCCTAATGGAATTTTTTATTTGACTTTAAACTGTGATATGTCAAAATATTCTTCTTTCATTAACAGCTTTCATGTTTTACTAACATGTTCTTAAAGAACTTGTTGTATTTAAATAAACATTCAATATCAGAATGAGAAGAAGTTTAGTATCATCTGATGATCATATGAGAAGTTCTATATAAAGTTTTCTCTGGTTTAGTTTTTATGAAGACCATTGAGAGACCTTTTAGAAAAGATTGAAGTTCTACAAGACGCGAAACTAGAACGTCTATATGCTGAGAAGAAAAAATAAAGGAAGTCGATAAAACCTTTCCGATTTTTGAAAGGTTTGCTGGTTTATTCGACATTCAACCCAATGAAAAAATATTTCTAGGCGAATGCCAAAACTATTTTCTTAATCTCTGTACATTTTTTCCAGAGAACGTATACCCACACCTCGGAACGTGTAGGCAATGTTACTCTTCTCAGATAAATTACTCAATGAACAGGTATTTCGAGCTGTACTTATGAAATTTATCATTGTTTATTTTTGTGATAAAAATGTTGCAGTCAAAATATTATTTTGAAATTGATAAGTACTAAAATCAATGATCTATATTGAAGAAGAAAGTATAAACTCGTTGGACATTTTTCAATCGTATTTGGACAGACAAAAACGACATGAAAGTAATAAAATGAGATAAGATGACTTTCTAGTCGTTCCATAGATGTCTACACTTGGATTACTTTTAGTACTACTTGTACTTGCTGTTTTCATAAAACTTTTGAAAACTAAACACGTAAGGAAACGAATCCTTATATATACGGTTCAAAATTTTGTCTCAAGAAATAGGTCTGTCGATACAATACATGTAGAATTTTTTCCACATACACGTATGTTATACATGAATATGTTAAAGAATAGTTCCGCGTTTAGAGTCAACCAACCGGATTTCGCTACTAGACTAGTAGGTAAAATTACTATGTGCTAACTTGATAACTACAATGAACAACGATTGGCATTGTATATGAAACGATACTGATGTAGATTTTTCGACTATTGACAATGCTAAACAATCCTTATTCCATTGATTTTTCAGTCTTTCGATGTGCATTGAATTTCTCTTGTTTTAAAATAAACATCTGACATCCTTTTTTACATAATTTACAATTAAAATATTATGATTAAATATCATTAACTGTTTTAAGTATTTAAATTTAAAAAAAATATTTTTATACGAATACAACAAGTTGTTAACAAACAAATTTTAGAATTCCTAATATACTTTATGACTAGAAAAACCTTATGGACAATATTTTAGATTAAAGTCACCTATAACTTCTCAAATTACATCATTCATATATATATATATAGAACAAATATACAGGGAATTCAAACTTTTTAGCTCAATATTTCAAAAGAAAATGACGCAAATCGCAGAAGATAAAGCTAACAATGATAGTTTGTGACTAGGATGATTGTACAGTCTTGTACCCTTGCCTATGAATCTAAAGAAATTTCAAAAGATAAGATCATGTAATATTCTTGATAATTATTCAGAAGAACAGAAACTAGTTTTTATTTTATAATCACATTTGATGTAACACTCAGACACTTACGCATTCATCTGATGATTTACATAATCTTTTCATTTATTAATAACTATTTCTCACTCAGATGTTTTCGCTCGAAGAGAATAACAACCAAATTCATAGATAGTGCGATAACTATCGTCTCTAGTTGGTTTAACTACATCGTTTGAATAGAAACTTCAAGAATGGTTTATCAAAGAAAAACATCGATTGGTATCTTCGACTGTATTAAAAATTGAAGGTTCTAATTTATTCGATAATTTGTCTTATAATTATAAAGCAATCAAATTCTATGCTTAGAAGATAAATATCTGCTAAAACTTACAAATAAATCAAAGAATTTCCGTTCATGAAATTCCGATATCATCATTCGCATACGTCGTTCTGAACTCCATCGTTTCACAACTAAAATTACAGATATATGTTTGATTTTTTCCCGTCTAATTTAAGCAGAAAACAATTTACTTGATTGCAATTGCTCTGTTGGTTTCAACACCGTTTGTAATAACGGTCGAAATTTACTAAACAAAACCATTTTCTATTTCAAGTCTTATGACATATCTAAAAAAAAGCATATACATATTCAATAAAATATACGTATAAATAGTTTTTTTATTGAAGCTGAAAAATTTATAATTATGGAAACAAGGGAAAAGTCTATTGAACACTGACAATGAGAGACTATGGTCTGTAATTACAAACGAACAAGATTTAAAAAATGCGTATGACTATTTATCTATGATTGAGAAATTAATAAATGCTTGAGAATTACAGAGATCTGACTCCAGATTAATTCTTAAAAAAATAAATATGAGAAATGAACACACATCATGAAACGTATAAGATCCTGCATTCGTCCTCGAGAGTTTTGTTTTTCTTTGTATGACAAAAAAGAAAACGAAATTTAGATACTCGGCAAAATGAAGCAATATGGAATGTACTAAATACGTAAAAAGACAATTCAAACTTAAATACGATGTTAAAGGTATACGAGGGAAAAAAACAATATGAAAACATTAAAAGCATACAAAAAATTTTATAAGAATCCATCATTTATATCATTCTTTGTCGTGCAAAATGTCTCAATTTAAAAGTAAAATCTATTGATGATTGGATGTGTTTCCTGATAAATCATCATCATTTGTTGAATTTATACATCCAAATGATATTTCGTCGTGTTCCACTATATATTCAAGGAATGCTTGACGAATATTATATGAAAATGGACTGTCTTGATCAACCATTCGTTCTGGATGCCACTGAAATAAAATAAAATAAAAATGAAATAGAATAAGACTTTTGGTACAACTATGATTTAAGCACATTTTCATTGTTCATATACAAAAAAGACACATGATTGGATAGTACGAACATCTAATAGTCAGCGGCGAGAAGAAGACCGAAGAGTATTATATTCAATTTGAAGAAGATTTGATTTCATGTGTCAAACAACAATAGGACACGTTCTTACGATTAACAATGTCAGAAGAAGTTCACGTATCAAATGCGTATCTACAGCATAGCGTACACATATCGTGAACGTTATATACTAACATACTTTCTCACTTAATTTATTCGTTGATTTCTATCATCAAGTCTAATTAATTAGTGACATCCAGTCCGTTTTATTTTCATTAGTTATCCTTCAGCTTTTAAAGATGGCAGGCGATATTTTTTTAAAATATTAATGTATCTTGTTCACAAAACTGAATTCTTTCATAAAATTGAAACATAATTTGTCAAAAATAAAGCTGCACGCTCGTCTTCATGGATAGGTTCAATGTACATGTCTTTAGAGAATGGATCAGAATACATACATTACATTTTAAAATATACTATCTACATAGATTCTATCATGTTTGATTTTAGAAGAAAATTTAAATCATTTATTTGGTTTTAAAATCAGATGCAAAACAAAATCTTTCATCACTTAAACGTCAATAAATTTTGCTTATGATGTAATAATAGTTTTCTATTACTCTTGAAACACATGTTATTAGAAATAATTGGTTTTTCATTTACTAAATTTCGACTTAGGAAAGAATGTCGAAAGTAGAAAATGATTAGTTTCTACAAAAGGATTCAATACTAATGAAATAAAATAGTCTCGTGTAATTCTAACGGGCAGGTCCATAAAGAACTATCCTTTTAGTATTTTGACTTTTTCTTCATCCCTTCACGTCATATAATTGAACCTACTTATTTTTTTATGAAAATGTTTCCCATTGAATTATCTATAACAATATACTAGTCTTACTTTTTTAACATTGTAGATATAGCATATTGTATGATATGTTCTGAAAGTCCTAGAAGATTCGAAAAATCTAAAGCTTTTTTTTCCATAGTTATTATTTTCGCTTGATGACGATACATGGCATAGGGAATAATAATTAACAATTTAGTAGCTCATGAATAATTTCCATGAAAGTATGCTATACAAGAAACTTCTGATGTTTCTCCGATTATAAAAAGCAATCTTTAAAGTTTTCTTTTCATTTATTTTGAATGGAACTGTATGTATGGTTCTTCACAGTTAAACATAAATATGTGATTATATATTTGTTTATTCTTATGAAAACTAAGTTAAATGTTGGATTTTTCGGCTGACTTTGAAGATGAGAAGCTTTACGTTCAGATATCTCATTAAAAAACGCATCATTATGCATAATAAAAGTCGATCTACAAAACTTAATCACATACACACATGTTCATGCTATTATAGGTTATTCATAAAAATTCTTGCGACCAAAAAACATGTACATTTTTTCTTTCTTCTAGTACTTGTAGAACATATCATACAATTTTCTATTCCGATAGTGTTTAAAAACTATGATTACTATATTGTTGTTGAGATGAAACGCCAAAATTTTTCATAAGAAACAAGTCAGTTCGATTATATATGAAGGAATGGAGAACAAGTGATAATACTAAGGGGGCAATTCTTTATGAGCTACCCATTCGTTTAATTGAAAAATAAAATGATACATGTAACTTCATTATCGTACTGTGATTAGATTTGCAGTATCAATGTATATGTACTCGTTCTGTTCATTATGGTTAAAGTAATTCTTTTGTGGTGTACTAAATGAAACAGATGACAAGGTTACGCTATGAATCCGGTGTAAGTAGATTAGAGAATTTTCGAAAAATAGGTGAATACATTTTTTTAACTTTCAAAGCATCTGAAGAATAATTAGAGGTTTTTCTTTGACTCAGTATATATGGATAACATAGGAAATTTTTGTATTTTAAAGAGAAAACGATTCATGTCTTTGTTAAATAAACAACTAAAAATGAGCTGAACAATTATTCTCGAATTTTTAACATGCGTCACACACGCATTGAGCTGCACTAGTGCATAGGGTGTTTGCATATATCGTACAGTTAGACGTGGAATCCTGTGTTGCTCGATATTAGGGGTGCACATTAATCAACACGTTTTCTATCCTGGTCTGCAATATAACAATATAGAGGTGAGATGCTTTAACTACACTTGTAACACGTAATCTGTATCCTTACTTGCACCCCTAAATAAAATGAGCAATCGTCCATATTCTGCCATTGAATTGCTTCAATAATTGGATCTTCTGCTCTAGCCGCCACTATTAGATTTTGACCCAATGTTTCAACGCATTGATGGTGTGAAGAATTAACAGCGCCTCTCACACAACCGGTTATTTCATAAAGAAGAGTTTTTTCTGCAACATGAATTTCATGTCGTTGATCCATTCCTATAATTGTAGAAAACATAAAACAGAACTCATTTTATGATAGAAATGATTGGAAAACATATGAGTCTTTAAATATTTTATAAAATACCACTAAAGATAATAAACCAATTGATTGTCATCGCTATCTTCTCTTCATACATTTCTAAGATTCCAAAATTATAGTCAACTACTTTACGTGACTATGGGCAGAATATAGTAAACGTCCGGTGAATGAAAAATAAGAAACTGAATACGTAATCTATTTGATTCAGCCAGGAAAAACATTTTTCTTTCCGAATAAATGCTTTTGCGGCAGAAAAAAACAATAAATATCTAGTCTCTCTTCTTTGGCAGAATCTAAGGACAAAATTTGAATTCGTCTGCTATACGAAAAGTTTTGAGCATACCTTCAGGATGACATCCTTTTCTTAAGCTAGCAGGTATGCTTTCAACGGTTGATAATAGCGACGCTAGTATTTAATGTCTGTGCTGTTTCCATAAACATTTTTATACGAGATTAGTTTTTGCCACTTTCTTCTTTGATCTTATTAAGTGCCATATTTGATAATGATCTGTCAAAATCACTGACAGTCAAAACTCAGTGAACTCGAAAATACGACATAATCAAATCAACAAAAGCACATCAGTATCATAAAAGTAATCACTCACAACTAGTTCGAATCATGATTGCCCAACATTCTTGCCAGTGTTAAAAATATTCTAATCGGTAGATATGTTAAATGATGATCACAAAGTGTTTCTGACAACTGAACATTGGAGATGGGCAAGTCCGAAGTAGGCGGTTTTTGCTTCATCAGACTTCGACTGTAATTTTTTATTCAGTCGAAGCTGCGTTGTCTGGAGTTGCGTTTTTTAAAATCGAAGTGACATTTTTCAGAATTGCCCATCTCTTGTCAACATGAATAATTATATATTGATTAAGATTTCGCATATGGAAAAACATTTTTCATGATAATTAAATAGATTAATTTCTTTCTCAAATACAATAAAACGTGCTTTTAGAACGGATGTTTCTTAATAAACTTTGATTTTGAACTAAATTGATGATTTCAATCGAAGGGAAGTCTGTTTTCGATCGATATTTGTACAAGAGCCTCTAAGATAGAACCTGATGAACTATTCAAGCACCTAGTTAATAGTTTTGAGTCACAGTAGTAAAAAGACAAAATATACGATTTCTAAATGAATATGTACCTATCTTGAAAGATTAAGTTGGACTATCTGGACTATAATTTATAGATTTTTATTTAAAAATGAACAAAAACAACTTCTCAAAATTTTTTCTGAATAATCTATTTTGAAAAGATGAAATTAATTTGTTTTCCATATTTTATTTCTAGGTAGTTATTCTTTTGCTAAAGAACTTTTTTATTCTTTATTTTTTGAATTCATATGAAATTTGAAAAGATTTACGCAATCGAAACGAGTCGAACTTTTAAGAAAAGTTTATTATATCTAATTCAATCAAGAGCACCTTCATATGTTCACTAGTTCGTCGAATTTTGCAAAGCTAACGGAAGAAACTCACTCTGACTTATGTTGTGTAACAGATATTCTTCATTCATGCTCGAATCTTAAGATATAGAAACAAATCCAAATAGTACTCGTCCAACAGTAAAATGAGAGTATCATGCTAGTATTGCTGAGCCTTCTTTGTAAAAAATACCTTGAAATTTTGCGTGTCCAACGATTTCTGTCACTGTAGGAATATCATAAATTAAAGTACCACCTTGATACACATTAAACAATTGCATACCTATTGTACATAATAATAAAATATTTTCCATAGATACGTCTAAAATAAGATGCTAACCACGACAAATGCCTAATATTGGTAATTTTAATTTTAATGCTCGTTCGATGACTTCCCATTCAAATTCATCACGTTTTTCATCGATATCAGTATAGTCTAAATGATCAACAAGATCTGGTCTTTTATATCGACGTGGATGTACGTCTTCACCGCCGGATAAAATAACACCTTGGCATAAATCAATATCATCAATATTATTTAAATTATACGAAAGACGAATAACATCAACTTTGATGGGTGCATCCAACAACCATCGTTCATAATTTGCATAACGAGTACAATCCGTAATACCGACTTTGATACTGTTCAATTGTTTTGTTTTCATTTCAATAACTAATGATTACGGACATGAGCCATAGAGAAAAAAATAAGTTTTTAATAAAAACTACACAATCTTAATTGAGTAGGCGAAATAAACTAGCGACTGCCGACGACATAACATGCAAACAAAATCACAGGAGGGAGGGATAGTTCGTTCGTCTGTGATTGGTTCAATTTTCAGCGAGTTGAAAAACGTCTCATTGAAGCAGCACAAAGAATAAAGATCTTCCTTCGTGAATTAATTATCGAACACTGGAATCGATGAAGAATATAATTTAAGAAGAGAATTAAATATTTCTGAATTTATTTCTATATACATTACATCGACTGTCGCGCTGTCTACAAGTTTGCAGCGTACATAGAATTGAAAACCATGATTGAAAAGACCAATGATATCTAAATATCAACTTCTTCTTACCAGTATAATGAAATCATAAATGATCGATCCTCTGTAGAAAACGATCAATCATACAATATTATATATTAACTTGTTTTGAACATTGCGATTAAATCAATAGACTTCTTTCATTTTCGAGTATCTAAGTGTGTTTCTCGACGAATCTACGATAATTATGTATGTGCTACTTGTTTGGAAAATGAGTAGTATCAACTTACTTTTGTTCAAGAAACTTAATTTTGAGGTCTTCACTACCTTGAAATCTATTCAAGTAGTTCCTAAAGATTTTCCCTATCGAAATTAACCTTTGGAAAAAATTCATACGTAATTTAGTAAAACATTCCACCGCAATTCGTTTTTTTTTTGTATCAAAGAAATAAAAGCCTATTTGTCGATTGTCATCAGTACAAATAGTATGCTCATTTTATTTTTTTCACATTAGATAAGCGATCGCATTTCAAAAGCTCACATTCGACTGTTGATAAACATTATGTTTGTGCTGATATCTGAAAAAAACAAGATCTTTGCAAGGATTTTTTAATGAGAACATGTATCAAGATATTTTTAAAAATTTGAATTCTTGATTCTTGAAAAAAAGCATATATTATTTTATCACCAGAAATATAGAAGTTTGAAAGTGATTAATTATTTTTGTTTCTTTCGTTCGAAATACATAAATCAGCAAACATCGTCAAAGAATACTATTTACAAAGTATAACATTAATGATTCGAGTCGAGGTAATGCTCTATTTTTGAAAACACGACGGTTTGATCACATGCAATTTAGTGATTTCTAGATTTATCAATGTAGCATGTTTATGTATTCTAAAACTTCTTCGGTATCTATAGAATATATTTCTGAGCATAGATATCTTCCAATTGTAGCTAGTCAATTAGAACATAACTGCTTAGTTCACAAATTTTGTATTGGTCTACATTTCTATTCTACAGTTTACATTGATACATAATGTCCTTAATAATGCTAACGTTAAAAGAAACTTGTTTATTATATTGTTAATCATTATAGATTTAATATAAACGCCTAAATTATCGCTTTTTAAATATGGCACATTCGTCAACAAAGGAATCCAATAAATATGATGATCAACAAAATGCATCGAGTCAAACATCTGGTAATCTTTATGAAAATGATCGATCTAATTTCTCATTCAGTTTTTGAGATTCAGAAGAGAAATCAGTCAAGATTATTCATGATATTCAAACGTTGACTAAAACAGGTATTCATTATTTATAAGATTAAGCTCGTCTTGCTCAGTTTTCTGATTCTAGCCAAAAACCTTTAGTTTTAATCTGCAATTGTGTTTTTTCCATATTAAATTGTAGTTCAATCGAGCAATCTTTCGCCACTCTTCACTAAAAAATCATCAATAACAAAATTTGGTTGTCCTAGTAAGATCTTTCATTTTGAAATGTTATATTTTCTTCATTTTCTATGTGCTCTAGTAACTAAGTCGTGTATCTCATCATCGTTAACTGCGGGATCGCATGCACAGCCACAATCTCTAATACCGCAAGCACGACCATTCGATGAATTTCACATAACTACAACAGATTATGATACTGAAAATGGAACATTTCCGAAATCTGATGCTAATACCTCCTCAAAGACTAATAAACAAGCCTAGCATTCATTTATCTTACATCAACAGTAAATGACCAGGGATAAAACATTGGATAATTAATTTTTTAAATGTTGTACTTATTATATTTTGCTTTGATTGTAATACTAGAATTTCCGAGAAAATAAATTTTCCTATGCCACTATTCGTATGATTTTGCTATAAAATTGCATCTCTTTCGAGGTTAAAGAAATTGTCAAGATCTAAAGTCGAGGTTTGAAATTCATGCTGGTTACTTGAGCGACTCGGAATAATTGGATGCAACGAGTTTGTGCTCAAAGCAATGATGAAATCAAACTAATGTTCTTCGTGTTAATATAAACTCACCTTAAAGAAAACATAATTTTCTTTTTACACATTTAAGATGAAAAACGAACGTTGTCGAACGATATCTCTGAAACATTTAGTCTTACAGTGTTTTTAGATGATAAGGAGGATATTTTTTCTTTTTAATTTGATAGAATCTTTATGATTCAGTTTTCATTAGTCAAGTTTTTCTTGTTGATTATTTTGACTAAATATATCGATTCTGTTTTATAGCATCAATTCTAGAACTTTTATTTATTTTTCTCTGCAATCGAAAAATGAACAGTCACTCGTAACTGTAAAATGAGGAGTCAGCACTTGTCATGATGTCTATACCAAACGTATTATTCGTCATGAAAAATAAACCTTGCGAATAATCATAATCGAAGAAACAGTGACTAAGTTCAATGTCGCATATGGGCTTACTCATAAATTGATGTCCTTTCATAATTTATCACTGTTTGAATTTTCTCGACTACTACGTCACATTTTAGTTAGATGAGACATCATTTTTCGAACTAACGATATTTTTCTGATACCGTAGTAACGTACTTCAAAATTATACAATCCTACATAGTTTTTGTTTGTATTCAAAATGAATGATGTAGTATCTGATTGTGAAAATAAACCGTTGTATGTTATTACTAGTGGGTTGTTTACAACTTGCTAAAGAAGGCTTTTTTGAAATTGGGTATTAGAATGAATATGTCACAATAATTCAACTGTATTTTTGATTATATTGTACCTTATTATTTTTACATATCTTTTCAAGGTCATAAACTAAATTAGAATTATCGTTTCGCTTGACGTCGGACATATTTTATACAGGAGATTTAATCGTTTCTCAAGAATACGCAATCGAAGAAAAAAATTGATGCGCTCCCATATCCTAAAGCGAACGTTAAATTTATGACGTCTGCATATGAAGATGTTAGAAAACTACGTGATTAGTAACAGCTAATTGATTACAATTGAAAACTTTATTGGAAAAACGATTTCTGAGATTTTCATCTATCGTCATGTCATCGAAGCTGTGAAAGACACTGGTGTGTCATTTAAATAAAAATATTGAAATTCAGATCAGATATACGATGAAAATGTATTCCTTTGAAACCAATGTGGAGATTATAAATTGAGTTTCGCTACCTAACATAACGTTTGTTATAAGAAGTTAAATTTCTAAAATCGAAAAAGAGTTGATGACCCCATTTTTGAATCATGCTCATTTACTTTTTTTTATCTCTCACGCGATTGTTATCTTGTTCTTGTGTCTCATATTTTTGCTTTTATGCTTCAACGAATCCAGCCATATATTTTGAATACTTTCTCTCTCTCGATGATTCAAGAAAAACGAAATCAGTTGTATATCGTCAGAATTATTAAAATAGAGTTGAACGGAGAGATATACGTCAGTAATATTTCAAACGCGCGTGTAAACAACGCAATTTACTCTCAATCGAATGTACATCCTTACCTATAAAAGTATCGTCAAATATGCGTATAAAAAGCCATTTCTTCTATTCACCTTTGCTACACTTACATCAAACATATCATGGCCTATTTTCCCATTACACATTATCGTTCATCTAACGAACCATTCGAGCGATTCTTTGGTGATCAACTGAATTTTTTTGATCCATGGCGTGATTTCGAAACATTTCCAGCAGCGTTATCTGTCTTTCCCAATTCATTTCGATGGATTCAGCAACCACATCAAATGGCTCGCAAGGCTGCAGCAGCAGCAGCCACAGCAGCCGCCGCAGCATCCTCTGCATTTTACAATGTATCGAATAATGTGGCTGCTGGCAATAATCTTATTTCTGTGCCACCTACTAGACTACCTGTTCAATCGGAAAAATTTCGTGTCCAATTAAATGTCGCTGGCTTCAATCCAGACACGGTCAGAACAAGAATCGATGGTCGAAAAGTAATCGTCGAAGCTAAACAAGAAGATCGTGACGTTAACGGTGATTTTAGTGTTCGAGAAATTCGAAAATCATATGATCTTCCTGAGCACGCTGGTAAGAAATAAATTCTTTTCTACCAAAATATCATTACTGAAATTTTTATTTACATAGATGTAAACAATTTTGCTTCGTTTATAACTCCAAATAATATGCTTGTCATTGAAGTACCCATAATAGTTCCTTACATAGAACAGCGTTTATCTCAAACACTGCCTAATACTCAAACTCTTCCTGACGCTCAAGTTCTTTCATTATTCGGTCAATATCAGGATCCAGTTTTTGATTATTTCGGCTTTATGAATTCGTCTGAATTCCGCCCGCGCATTAATGACATAGGGAACGGACAAAAGCAATTAAAACTATCGTTGGCAGTTAAAAATTATCGTCCTGAACAAATTAAAGTCTCAGTTAAAAATAATGAACTACTTGTACAAGCCGAAAATATTTATAATGAAAGTAATCGTTCGGAACGATCATTTCTAACAAAATCAATTTCACTGCCACCTGGTACACAAATCGAACAGCTAAAATCATTTTTAAATGCAGATGGACAATTAGAAATCGAGGCACCATTTATTGAACCTACACAATATCGTTCAATAAATGTTCAATATTAAGAAACAATGATACAAAAGAATCTTCTTTTTCTTCTTTTTTGAAAAGGTTTTCTGTTTATTCGAATAAATGATGTCGAAATGATATAAAATAGTCTTCATCTATGTACAAACAAGCTATAGAAAATATATTCTTAATTGTCGAAGATCATAGGCGATAAGTATATAATTTGCTTGTCTTCATCGATTCAAAATATCCGAGCAAACAACAGATAGTTACAAAGAATATGCTCGTGACAGACACTAGACTTATTGAGTTTGTCTTTCAATTCTCAGTGGATTAGCCATTTTTATTCAAAACTATGCTTGGCATGATACTCAAAATTACAGTTAATTAGTGGGATGTAATCAAGTGAAATGAACACTGCGAAAAATTTGTTCACAATTAGTTGTTTGAAATCTTATTGAAAATAGTGTTTTATTGCTGTGAGAAAAATCATCGCTGTACAACAAATCCTATAGAGTTGACTAGCTGAGTGTTTATTCGTACTTCTAAATTTGCGTAAGGATTAAAATAGAATACTTGCAAATGGATCAGAGATTTTTGCGAGCGTCTACCACAACCCTTCTAACATCATACTAGTAATTACTTGATTATGCACTGAAGTAAACTGTGAACTTTCTAACTGAATAACCTACCTTGACGCTGGGTGCAATAAATAATGATTTGCTATTCTCGTGCATGTATTTCTTTCACATATTTTTTCAACAGTGTTTTACAAGTAAATGTTGTTTTTTAACACGAGAAACAATTCAAGAATAGAAATTTATTATAAAATACGTAAATAATCCTGTTTTCAAGCATTACATCTTTAGTTTAATACTTATATTTTCATGCACAGTAAATGGTTAACTTGGGTTTTGACTTTTACTTTAATTCATTTGATGTATACAAAAAAGAAACTTGTGATATAAATACATGTTTCTACTTGAAACATAAGAGTACAATCCACGATTTTGAATAGCGTCTGAACTTTATTAAACGTTCATCTGTATAGACAAATACAAATCAAAAGCATCATGAAACATGCGTACAAATAGTGAATTGACACTCGTAATAATGATCCATTGTCCATATCGATAGAATTTCACGTTTGAAATGCGCTATCATTTCGAAAATAATCCCATGCAAACATGTATATTATTTCTAGATTAGCCTTGAAATATATTCAATGAAATTACAACATAGAAATCGGAATGTTTAGATCGATTGAATAAAGAAATTGAGTGCATACTCGTGTAAATCAATCATTTCTTTTCGTGACATAGTACTTCTTGATGAAAAGGCAAGATCCTGTTCATTTTGAAAATTAAAACTTTTCATTTTATCGACTGATAAGGAATACTTCAATGAATCCGAAGGTTTTACTTTTCTTCAACATGACAACAGCGACGAGCGTGTATGCGAAGTACTTCAATCAAATATTAACTTTTCATTTTAATGATTGCATTGCTTTTTAAATCGTAAAAATTTTCCATATCGAAGTCGTGAAAGACTGAATATTCCAATGAGTTATAATGAAAATATATTTCTATTTTCTAGATGCCAATATCTAGAATGATTCCTTTAATGAGTTCCTTTCAGAGATGTATTCATATAGAGAATTCAACTAGTCTGCGTAAAATATTCCAAATCTCTCATCGAAGTATGAAGCTTTCAGAAACTGTAAAGTGGTAGACTACTATTCACACAAGTGAATGCAATCCTTTAAAGTATTACACCTTAAGCAGACTTCATGTGAAACTGATGGTATCTTATAGGACAACAAATTAATTGAAGTTCCCTCGATGTAGATCAGCAGTCAACTTTAATTTCTAAAATGTCAAGTAATACTTTTCGTCACTAAAGTTAAGAAGAACAGTTTCTATTGCTTTGACTTTCTACTCTCTACTATGGTATTGTTCAGTCAATTCATATTCTAGTGTATTTGATAAATAAAAGTAAGCTTGAATGAAAGCTATCTAGCCCGAAAAATATTTGCTCGGTGAGGCTTTGTCTTTTAGATCTTATCAATCTATGAAAACTTTGTCTGCTCAAGTTATTTAATTGCATATTATTTGATTGTTTTTTCAATAATTAATTTCGTTAGTGAACACCGTGTATATATTGTTGTCCAGCACATCTTTTGCAATGAAAGACACAACATTTTCGTAAGCTCATAGCTGTGTCAAATAAATCAGAGCATTCAATACTGTTTAATCATTGGTTAAAGAAATTAATTTTAACTAAATTCACAACTTCATACAACTGCTTCTAACACGCGACTTTTTTTGTTAGCGAAATATAGATTTCTAAATCAGTAAGCTCTCAAAAAAAGAAAATGAGAGTTTCTTCACTGATCTAAAGAATAAAAATGCATACGTTCACCATGTAGTTGCTCAGAAAAAATTCACTAATAACCATAGTAATTCTAGTCAAAAATAAGGTATGGAAACAAGCCAAATAACTTGTACTTGTTGGTTCAATATGCAACAAATCGAGGGGATCTCCTCGATCTATATCATTCAACCGATGCTTACAAAACAAACAAGACTATTAAAATGAAAAGATTTACCATGAATTTTTTATTTACAACAAGTCTTCATATCTGAGTTTCTTACGTTTTTTACATTGCTACCAGTCTTTTTTTCCATCGGACACATCGAAAAGAAAGCATGACAGAAAAAAGAACAATATGATAAACACGAGAGGGAAAGAGAGAAAAAAGCAAGGAAAGAAAGAAAAACCGGAACGTTAACGATGAAGCACGATTATTCGAGAATATTCGTGGCGGCTCTTCAATCTTCCACTCTTTTATCACTCGATACTATAAATTTGCGTCTGTCTGTGTTCTCTAAACAAGTGATTCAAAGCTCAATTTCAACTCTAAGCATCTATCTCAACCACATATTCTTCAACGCAAACAATGGCTTTCTTTCCAACCTACCACTATCGTCTCTACGATAATCCAGCCGATCGATACTTCGGTGATCAACTTGATTTCTTTGATCCATGGCACGATTTCAACACATCGCCAACAGCTGTCGTCATAGTTCCGAATAGTTTTCGATGGATTCATGAGCCACAACGGCCTAAACCTACATCGCCAGGCAATGCTCAAACTGGCAACCATGGTTCCAATAAGGCGAGCAGAGCGCCGAATGCGGAAAAACTTCGTGTACAACTTAATGTAGCTGGATTCAATCCAGAAACAATCAAAACACGAGTTGAAGGTCAAAAAGTGATTGTCGAGGCGAAACAAGAAGAACGTCAACCCGATGGTGATTACAATATAAGGGAATTGCGAAAATCATATTCCTTGCCTGAACATGCCGGTAAGTAATAATAATGTATGCGATATTCCAGTATGCCTACAATGCTGATGTTTTCATATGTATAGATGTAACTCGTCTGGCATCGTATGTCACACCGAACAAGATGCTAGTCATCGAAGTTCCAATCAAGAATCCCGAGGCAGAACGTCGACTTGCTGAGGCCAAGAATGAAAATCAGAATTTAGCTCAATTCGGTCGACATCGAGATCCGAAGTTCGATTACAGTAGTTTCTTGCATGGTTCAGATTTTCAATCAATTATCGTCGACAAAGGTGATAATAAAAAGCAACTGGAAATGTCGATTGAAATGAAAAACTACAAGCCAGAAGAAATTAAAGTATCGGTGAAGAATGACGAGTTGATTGTGAAGGGCGAACATCGACATAAGGATGATCATGGTTTTGAACGATCGTTCTTCTTCAAATCGACGATGCTTCCACCTGGTTCACAAGTTGAACAACTTCAATCACATTTAACCGACGACGGTCATTTAAAAATAGAAGTACCATTTATAGAACAAAAGGAAGCAATAAAACCAGCCAAGTGATCAAAGATATAATTGTATTCAGAAGTGCGCCGGACACACAGTCGTAATCCCTGATTTCAATCGAATTTTTTTCTGTGGACATAGCTTTTTTTTTAGAAAAATAAAATAGATAAGCTTGAAATCTTTTATTTTCGGGAAATATACGCTCCTATCATTCAATTTCATTGACTCATTGTTTATATGACACATGTGAACTCTGAAGTACATACGAACCGTTGTTAAAGCAGTTATAAATATGATTGTTAATGAAAAGATGTATTCTCCGAAGGTTGTCACGCCGCGGTAGTATAATGGTAGTACATCCGGTTGTGGTCCGGATAACGCAGGTTCGATTCCTGCCCGTGGCATGTTAAATTTTTTTTTGGATGATATATCTTGCGAAAATAGTTTTGCAACAAGGAATTCAAAAGCACAGTATCATAGTTAAATATGAAGTACGTTAATAGGAATAAATTGTTTGGTATACAACAAGTTTTTGATAAGCTGCCGGAACTTCTATTTAATGAGTATTAATTTATGATGATAGACAAGTTGCTCCTATCGAAAGAGTCATTTTCTTTCTAAAATCTATGAATCTGACGATACAAAACAATTAGAAGAAGAAAGAATGAGCTATTGTATTGAAATAAAATGCTTCTCATTGAAATTAGTTAATGGAAGCTTTCAGATAGTTATTCGTAAAATAAACACTTGCTGAAATTCATTTCGACGGTTTACGTATATCCAAGGCACTCATTTCAAAAGACTTTTGAATCAAAATTCTTATTTTGCTGAAGGATCTTCGCCGCGGTAGTATAATGGTAGTACATCCGGTTGTGGTCCGGATAACGCAGGTTCGATTCCTGCCCGTGGCATGTTGAATTTTTTTGAAAAATTTACTCATCATAAACATCAAGAAAACAATGAAGCACAATCACCTTATATGATTGTCTACGTTAAGATCTTTTTGCTTTTAGTTTTATAATGGGTAGCTATAAAGAGCTTGTTGTTAACATCCAGAGAAAAGATAATTCTCATTGACAACAGTAGTTTGCTACTTTTTTATAACTGTGCCACTGTAATTCAAAAATGAATCCCTTTCCTTGAACAGATAGATAGTCTACGCATTCAAAAATTAATTTTTGTGCATATCCGATTAAAATCCCATCGTAAAGGTTAAAAATGAATAATACTTTTTTAAATATCAATTTATTCTTGTATGCAGAGTTTTATTCTTTTGATTTGGAATTCCATGTTACAAATTTGTTTCTTTTTAAATCATTATCTCTAGTTCCAATAAAATAACATATTTTGTTTTATTCTGGCTAACGAAAATCGTTTGTTAAGTTATTTTCAAAAGCCATTTTTACTTATGACGGATGTAGTTCATATTCTTATTCTTTTTTTCTGACAACAAAAACAAGAAGATAAAAAATTAGTCGGTCACACAAAAACAAGATTGTTGTCCGTAATGATGGTAAACATTCTTCTTTTATCATTGTTGCCTTATTATTTAATTTAACGTTGTCGGACTTCGAATACACGAATTTGTTTGTCTGTAAAACCAGCAAACAACGTTTGACCATCAGCTGACCATGCCAATGATGTACATTGTTTTTCGGATTTAACTTCATCGGCCACTGTTTTCGTTTCCAAATCCCAAATTTTGATGGATGTTCCAGTTGCTGAAAGATAAAAGGAACGACAAAATGTTTAGCTAATAGTCAGTAACTATTCGTCATTTTTTCTACATACCAGCGCAAAGCCAATATCGATTAGGTGAAAAACATAAAGCATTAATAATATCACCACTTTCAAGAGTATATAGATGTTTTCCATCGTTAAGATCCCATAACATAGCTTGACCGTCTCGACCACCACTGGCACATAATGAACCATCAGGTGATACTGTCACAGTGTTTATGTATGAGTTATGACCGTAGTGATTTGTGCGTAATTTGCAATTAGTCAAATTCCAAACCTTGTATGAAAATTTTATAATTGGAATTCAAAATGAAAAAACAACAAGAAGTTGTGTCCTTACTTTGACAAGTTTATCCCAACCGGATGAAACAATAAGTGGATCTTTTTGATTAGGACTAAAACGCACGCATGAAACCCAATCAGTATGATTATCATCGACAATTGTATATTTGCCTAAATGCAAAAAAAAAGAATTTATTCGTTCTAACTTCAGAAGTCTAATGCAACGTTGTTTATTTTACATTGTCCAACTGTATTCCATAATTTGATTGTTTTATCTCGACTGCCACTAACAATTTGTCTGTTATCAGCGGAAAATGCAACACTTAAAACATCTTTTTTGTGACTAACAAATTGTCTTGTACTTGTACCAACTGATAAATCCCAAAGACGAAGTGATCCATCCCATGAACCACTGACAGCAAAAAGACCATCACTCGATATGACGACATCGGACACGAAATGTGAATGACCACGTAATGCTTTACTGGGTACACCGCAGGATGTTGTTTCACCACTTGGATCGTGTTGATTATTCAATTGCCAAATTATGATGGATTTATCACGTGAGGCTGAGAGAACAATGTCAGGAAACTGAGGCGTAGTTGCGATTTGTGTAACCGCACCATTGTGACCAACAAGAGCACCTTTTAGAACAAGATGTTCGTTTGACATAATGCCTTTTTTTCTGTTGGAAAGAAAAATCTAGAAAAATTTTAAAAATTCTCCGATGAATCTTCTAAAAACGAAAACTATATTCGAATTACATTAATCAACAGAACAAATAAACAAAAATATTTCTGGTGTTATTTTACACGCGAAAGGCCTGATGGTCATTTGACCAATGAACATTTCAAAGAAGTGAGATCAAAAGATCGAGTTGAGATTTTTTTTGAATTGTTGAAAACTTTTTTCCAGCGATTTTATATTGTGAAATTTTCCGTGTTTTTTTATTTAGTACGAGATGGAGAAAATGTTACTCAATATTTTTATTATCACTAGATGTCGTTTAAATATGACGATGCCTATTCAATACATGCAATTTAGTTTTATGTCGTGTTGATGAATGAATTACACTTTCATAAATAAGTAGAAAAATCAATTGAGTATAATCAATATAATTTTCTATTGTTGTCCTATATGAAAATCGAATCGAACTCTTGAATAAATTGTAACTTTTCTATTTCTTGTCATTCAAAGTTGATCAAAGTTACACATGTATCTCCCTTATTCTTCTCACCAACGCAAGCCATCATTTAGAGAATTCCATTTTTTAGAGAGAAATCCTTTCATCATCAAATGAAGTAGAAATCATAACTGCACGAATTTATATTAGAACTTTGAATCAATTTCATAGTGAAGAAAGCATATACTTTCTTAATAAAAAGTTGATAATCTTATGCATTATTTCTATGAATTTTCCCTCTGAAACAACTTTGTTTTTTATTGATATTTCATGTGCAACGAATAAATGTTAGGTAGTCATTGAAAAATTATTCAAAGGCCAAAAGAATTTTCTTCCATTCTTATTGAAAAGATACATCTCATTGAATTCCCGACTTGTTTTGAAGCATTTTATCCAGTTTAAATTGCAACTTTGTTTCATTATTAATTACCCTGTTCCTAGTAGATTTAACATCATTTAAATAGAGTCTACGATTGAAAAAGAACCATTCATCTCAACGATTTTAGTGTTTAATAAAGAAGTCGCAACATGAAAAATAGAAATCTTAGACGTTTTTAGAAAAATTTTTTCGAACTTGATGATTTCCATAATTTCTCGTGAACAGTATCTTGGATTTGTAAGTGCATGTTAAGTTTTTTGTGCTCTATTTCAAACACTATATGCTTTCAAAGTTTCATAATGTCTTGCTGTTCTGTTAGAGAGAAGCGATCTTCGTCAAGCATTATGTGATGTGATTCTGTTTCTTAGAACAGATCGAAATAAATCGTAGAAGAACAGTGTTTAAATGAGAAATTCTGTTGTTGTCAATTAGAACTGATTCTAACTGCAAAGAGACATTCGATGAAATTTATTAGTAATTTATGAAACAAACAGTGAATTCAACTTTATTCAACTAGTTCAATATAATTTTCAACGATTCTCAAAACTTATTACATGTAACAACGCTTAACCAAGATGTTTAATTTCATCAATCGATGATATGTAAACTATGTCTTGTAGTATTTGATTATATGTTCATAATTAAAATAGACAAAGCTTAATATTTTTAGCCAAAACAAACCAATTGCAGCATTAATAGAAAACTCGGATATGTCAATGAACTTGGCATTCTTTCAAAGTATTTTTTATCTATGAGTAGAATTTAATCATTTCATTGTCAATATTTTTATTATGAAATGAAGTTCTCATTAATGTTTAGCCGACTAAACTAATTAATTCATCAAGATTTACAATAACATGATTTCTATCAATATCTTTATATTCATTCAATAAAATTTCTTTGGATTCTTCATTTTTACTAAGCAGTAATACACGACAACTTGCTGCTTGTGCCGCTCGATAATCAAGTTTAACATCGTCACCGACATGACATAGTTTATTATTTGATTCAATATTTGCTAAACTTGCAGCATGAGCAAAAATTTCTACTTGTGGCTTATAGAATCCACAATTTCGAGGTGTTAAAATAAATTGAAAATGCTGTCGAAGTTCATGTTGTTCAAGAAGTGACTCAAGACGTTCATCAAAATTTGAAATAACACCAAGTATTTTCTTTTTCTTTAGTTCGTTTAAAACGTAATCTGCTTTTGAATTTTTCACCCATAAATCACCTTTAGCAAATTCATCGAAGATGATTTTACTTAATTTTTCAAGTTGTATTGATGACAATTGATAATCTTTAAATGTATAGTCAATTAATAATGTCCACCATTGACGTGATGATATATTTGTATGAATACCATAGCCTGGATGAGTTGCATTCAATGTTCGAAAAACTTGAACGAAATTCGATCGAATTAAAGATTCATCAATAGATTGAATACCCAAATGTTGACAAGCTAAACGAGCATAGTGATATGGAGCACCATTTCGCACTGCTAAGAGAACATTGTGAACATCAAACGTTATTAATTGAATATTATTCAAGATGAATTTGAAAGACATTGTGATATAGAGAGTTGCTACAAGGACCAAAAGTCAGTCTATTAAAATAAACCAATATGATGTAAATTCTGTCTTCATATGATTGGTTAGAGAACGAAGGAGAAGTGCACGTATAGAGTAAATAGGGATGGTTGTTTGAAGGCATAATCTTGACGGATAGGTTTTTACTGAGACACTCCAACTTGAGTCTTAGGAGATTTCGAAGTGCTTCTTTCGTATTGTGTGTCGAAAATGATAATGTATATTAGCTCAAACTGTTTTTTTTTTTAAATTTTTTATTCATCTTCTATATTTTTCCAGACGGAATAGGCATTGGTTTGAGCAGTGTCGCTAGCGATTGTATTACAGAATCCAGCATGAAAATAATGTGCCGTAATCCATTGAAAAATGATTCTGTCAGTATTTTTCTAAGCAATTGGTATCATACATAATTAGTTTCGGTTGAACATTGTAAACTTGTACGTTTTCATGTATTCTTATTTTGATTTGTCAACTACATTTTCATTACAATCACAGTTCAAATTTTTCGCTATTGTAGCGTTATCCTACAATAAGTTCTATATAAATGTCATTAGACTAAATTGGATTCGGCATGTATGAATGAAATATTTTAGGATTTCTGTTATCTAATGGAAAATTCAGACTGTAACTTAAAAAAATTGTTTGATTGATAGTGCTGCATGATCAAAAGGTGACATTACGTGAACAAGTTTGTGCATCAAAACGAAAGATCATACATGTAAATGATCATTTCTTATACACTCATTATGCATTAGCTCACTGTACATAATTAAGTTAATTTGTAGCATTCCATTTGACAGATATTCACTATTCGTAAATTGCTAAGATAAGCACGGCTATATTTCACACGATAGAATACTAGGTTTTGCCATTTTTATTTTACACCACTTCCTCATTCATATCGTACATTCAAATCGATGGAATCTAAAACATGAATAGTAATTGGTCATTTCATGTGTACTATTTCCAAACAGAATGGCTCCAAAAAAAAACTGAAAATATCAATGTTTTCTATTGTTTATAATTTTTATTTTCAGAAAAAGGTTCGTAGGAGTTCTATCAAAAAACATGAATATTGAAAACAAAAGTTCAGCTTGAGAACTTCATTGACATTTTTTCATCAACATCAATTTTCGACAATGTTTCACAAAACTCTTCGAAAGTTATAGTTAAATCGCCATCAGAATCCTAAAGAGAAGTCAACATCAAAGCTGTTAGGTGCTAATTGTAAAAAAAATAACGAATCATACCAATTCTCCGATAGTATGATCGGCAATTGTTTCTATCTGTTCATCATGAATATTTCCGCCGACCTAATCGACAAAACCTACAACTTCAGTTTTCTTAATTGTTTTTAATACTTACCAACATTTTCAATATTCCTAACAATTCGTTTCGATCAATTTTTGAATCATGATTACGATCGTATATCTATGTAAAAAATAGAAAGAAAAATACTCTTCACTCTCCGAAGAATATTATTGAATCGAACAAACACTAAATAAAAATGACAGCTTTTTCTCTTTTGTATTAAATTCAGTTATTCCTTTGCCGCGACGGAATCGCGCGAGTACATGAGCAAATTGCTGAAAACTTATTTTATTTGCATCGCCTACGATTAAAAGATATATTTCATCACATGTAACATTTTAAATGAGAACCGAACCGTGATCTTGTACAATAACATCTACGAGACGCTCTCCCAATGGATTTAGTGCGACTTCACTTATCTCCAGCAAATCTTCACGTGTTAGAAATTGACCTTCAGAGGCTGGATTCTTTTTCGCCAGTTCTTGAAAACGAATATACAATCGTTGAAGTTCCTTAGATGTAAATCCTGAAACAGAAGAAATTATAAAAGAAAATATTTCATACGAAATGATCGTTCAATCTACCAGTTTCACTACATATCAATTCCAGTTGATCTTGAGGCAACAATGCACTTTGATTCGATCCCATGACTATGTTTATTTGTGACCAAGGATATATTTCTTTGTAGTTAAATGAAAGCTTATGTTTTTTCCTTTTACTTCTCTTTTTCCTTTCTTTTTCAATAGAAAGAAAAATATCGATTATGATGTTGCTTATGTAATTCACTCATACAGGTAAAGCGCCCAACAACATTAAGCAACACTATCACCATGATCATCGATCATCATAAAAATTTTCAAGAATAGACAATAAAAAAAGTGTTTTACAACTATAGTTTAGAGTCATATTTATTGTAAGACGCATAAATGTAACGCATTCTAAAGGAATATTATTCAATCTGACAAAGGATAAAAGTTTACTTTTTGGTTATAGCTAGTGGACGCATTGCTCAATAAGATTTATCCTATGATGTTGACTAGAATTCATCAGGAAATAAAAACACAAAAACCTAAATCTGAGCCATTGTTTTTTCTACAGTTGACGACGACATCGTTTTAAACATGAAAGAATTCGTGAAATTGAGCCACAATTACCAACAGGACCCGCAATCGCACATAGGGGTAAAAAGAAGAACATTGCAAATCCCCATGATGTTAACACTAAAACAGAAATAAAACATTAAAGAAACAGAACTACGAGAGATGCATGTGCTTATTTTTTGCTGAATACATACTTATTGTCATTAGAAATTGTCCCATCTGCCGGAAAGCGCAAAGTGATGAGAGTGTCATGGAAAATCCAGCTGCAAATGTTGTGAAAGCAGCCATAAATACAGCTGAGCCGACACGCGAAACAGCTTCTGTAACGCGTGTTTCACGTTCGATTTGTTGTCCTTTAAGTTTGAGACGCCAACTACCTATTTCTAAAACCGAAATTCTGTGGAATGCATCTCATTTTATTTTAGCTTGTTCGAAAAAAAAACGTACTCTAGCGCCAACCATTATTCAATTGTTTCTGAGCATGTGACAAATCTACTCAGAAATTACTCAAATTATCGCCAAAAATTTGATATTTATGTTCTAATAATTATATGTCACCTTCATTTTATTCAAACGAATTGATTAAATATTTCTTGAATCACAGATGAATAAATGATGATATAGTTTTTAATTCTTTAACAATATAAAGTAACTCTTACAGTATAGCCTCTTGTAAGAGTCAAAATGTCAGTTATGATGAATGTAGTTAAGTTGAACCAAAATAGAATTTTACATGCGACTTTGTTCAAAATACAAACTACTCTCGCAAGACTGAATATTTCAATGTTTTCGAGAAAATACGAAGTTTAACTAGTTTCCCGTTGTTCCCAGGTTTATAAATCACCACGATCAAATTCAGCATGAAAATCTGAATTAACTGATGTAATTTTGACCAATAATAACCATAATCTGCATGTTCGAGACGCTCCCGTAGATTCGCATAAAGACATGTCAACACTCTCGTCTCGAAAAACTATCAAGTCTTTTTCTTTTAAATAATTTCTGGAATTTTCAGGCATCATTCGAACCGTCAAGTGATAATGAACAAAATTATTCATTCAGTTTCGAAAAATATTGTTCTCTCTCTGAGAAAATCAATTTTTACCAGACCGCGGGCTAAAGGTGAAAAATTGTACTCGTATTTCGAAATTTTGACTACAAAAACTTAATCTTCACGTGAAATAGATATGATATTCAGAATCAGCACAAAAACGTACATCGACCTTCTTATATTTTGTAAAAAAAACCATTTTCAACGAAAATATAGTCTTGGGGCAACACGCTAAAATCGATTAAAACATGACTGATGGGAAGTACGCTCGAACTTGCGTGAAAATGATTTCTTTATAATACATATGATAGTCGGTGTAGCTTTTCGTGTTGATTTTGAGTATCATGTCTATTTCACATGAATCTTAAGTTTCGATAGTCATAATCTAGAAATACAACTACCATTCTTTCACTTTGTCTTATATCAATTCCAAAAGCTATGTTCGGTACATTGGCAGACCAAACAGATTCTCCACTTTTAACGAAATACATATAGTGGAAGTGGATTCAATTTGTTTTTCTTTTTTAAATTATTTTGATATCGTTTCAGAGAATAATTTGTTAGAAAGATCGGAAAAGTTTGTATGTTGGCATCAATTTTTCGACAGTTCGATGATAAAAGTGTGGTACGTTAAGAATCACATTTTCAACAAAATCAATCGATAAAGATTTTTTTCGAATGACCTTCTTTGTCATTCAAGTAAATGATTTTCTGAAGATGGCATCATCATACTCCGCTGTATTGAAACCATGCTTTCTTTATTTCTCTCTTTCTGTTTGTCTGTCTCTTCATTCCATTCATCTCTGTTTGAACCAGACACGAGTATTCATTTCCAAGGGATGATTTTATATTATACTACACGAAAAGAAAGATATTATATCATATTCACGGAAAAGAAAAGAAAGAAATGATGTAGAAACTATCGGCTGAAACATAAAGTAAATAAGTTTTCCTTTTTATTATTTAGATAAAAATTTCGATTGAATCGTTTCTCACAGATCTATCTTCTACCGAACTAACTGTACATACTTTTCACGATTTAAAAATCGTCTTTTAAGGACATGGATTTAAATCGAATAATGTTTGAAGAAGCTAATCAACGTTTCAATTTTCATGAGAACATTGTGACTTCAGCACCTGGTGTTTATAAAAAACGAACAACAGCTATTTCGAAAACGTATTATTCACAAACAGTTGGTGAAATTAAAATAATGAATATTTTATTAGAATATTTGAAAAACAAAGATAAGAATAACATAGATGATTTTGTCCAAACGTAATAAAAATGTTATTTCAGCTGAAACAAATAGAATGCTAATCCCATTGAAAATCTGTATGGTACAATGAATATTAAAGAAAAGTGTGCAACTGTAAGTATACAATGAATTTTAAAACAAAGAAAAAGAATCGATTAGATTAGACTGAAATAACATAAACAAAAAATGATGGTCATATTGGCCATACAAGTCTCTGTAATCACCAAGCATCGAAAATCGAAAACATCGAATCAATTTACGCCAATTCAAAACGCTGTTCTTCAGTTTTTGAGAACTTAAACACCAATGACAGGCGCTCCTCTAATCGACATGTCTGAGCAATGCAGTGAAAATCGAATCGAGTAGGTTTCACTTGTTTTTCTTATTATCCATGTTAAGGAGTAAGCATGTTTTATTTAGACAATCGATGGAATTTCTACATAATGCTTGTCATATTTATTCAATATCAGATCATGGTCATTAGGGTGTTATTTCCAGTTAAATAAATTTATTGATGTTTTTCTCTTGTCAGATATTCGAAAAATACATTCCTATTTGTTGAACGAATAAAAAACACATTAGTTTTTTTTCTTCAGATATAGGATAAAAGTTGGATCTCAATCCGATGGTGGTTACTTCACAATATGAAAATAATTATATGAATAACGGTACTTCATTAAATCGACCAATGCAGCAAGATGTATACAATATAGCATTTCCACGATCACGATGAATTACTGCACAGTTCTTATCCTAATAGAAGTACGTCTTACATTTATCTCAATTAATCAAATGCATCCAACTTTGCAGTAGAACATACCTGTTTTGCTTTAGATCGAAACTAAAATTAGACATACACACTCAAAACATTTTCATTCAAAATGAATTCTCGATCTTCTAGTTTAAGATGATCGTCTCATGTAAAGTTATTCTACAAGGTGACATATAATGTTCTTTAATAGAAATGAACTGTTGAGCATTACCATGATCATCTTATCCTTAACGAACCCCAGGAGAGGGTGTGGGTGACGATGTATCAGTGCGAGTATGGCCGTAGGTGTTGGTGGGGGAGGGGGGGGG